>PVIH01005958.1:0-117102 GCA_004025045.1 Sigmodon hispidus | reverse complement strand
GACCTCTGGGCGGGGTCCGAATCCGCCCCTCGGAGACCCCAGCAGTTGGTTCGCTCAGTTCGAGGTCGTGGCGGGGTTTCCCTCAGCAGGAGCCGTGGAAGTGGTCAGGGACAGCGTCCACCTGCCCCTGCCCCAGAGAGCGCTGGGATTCTGCAGCCAGCGCTGGGTCCCGGAAGTGGAACCAGCAACAATGGGCTATTACTCCATTTTTTAAGAATATATTTTTTTACCTCTTTTCTTTTCTTCTCCCAAGTCTAAGTATACTTTTAAACACATTATAACCAAGTTAGAGTTTTTTTTTTTATCTGAGTCTGTTATATTGTGTATTTTTATTCTTTTCTGACAAGAAAAATCATGAAACTGTTAACTTGCAAGGGTAGAACTAAAGCTACACTTTTGGTGATTGCTCTACCTGGCTAAATGTGGTGCATTTTACCATATATGTAACAGTATTAATTTATTTACTACTATCTTGATATTTGAGACAGAGGCTAGGTTTGAACTACAGTCTGGCCTGAAAGTTTTAAAAACTCTGTCTTGGCTTCTTAAATCATAGAATATTGGGCATCATTATCACATCTCTTTAGTTTTTCTTTGAGACAATGTCTCATTGTATATTCTATGCTTGCCATAGATAGATGATCTTACCTTCTTAGCCTCTCAAAAGCTGAAATTACAAACATGTGCCATGGTATTTTGACTTTTACATATTTGATATATTTTTAAAGTAAAAGTTTATTCTTTTATTTATTTATGCAACTTTTTAACATTTGTTGATTCTTTGTAGCTTCCTCACCATGAACTTTAGTCCCACTTATCTACTTATCTTCACATTTCCTTGAATCTACCCTCTGTGCTTATAACTAACCAAAAAATCAAAACCAAATTTAAAATAAAACCTTACATTAAACAAAACAAAATAAAATAAAATTACCATAAATAAGGGAGAAGCTTTTTTTGTGGAAGCTGTAGTTTCGCCTCTTTAGTCACATATTAAACACTTTAGCTGATTCATCTTTGCTTGCAAGTGCTCATTGCCATTAGTCGATGGTCTGGTTTGATTACTCTGACTTCTGTCACACTATCAATATTGGACCCTCACTGGGACTCCTATTGCATATTCTGTTGTTCTTTTTCGTGAAGATATTGCTGATTTGCATCTTTAGGTATATTTCTTTTACATGATCCATTAGTTCATAGATGAGGTAGATTTTGGTGTTGACTGACATAGCCTTTGTTCTAGACATGGGTAGTAGCTGGGTTGGTCTAATGTTAGCCTGCCATGCAAAAAAAGTCATGATCACATCATCAGTTCTCACTCCATTTAAGGTCTCTCCTATTAGCCAAGACAGACAGTATGCTGCTGGGCAGACAGGCTTAATTTGTAATTGCAGCTTTGGGTTCTTCCCCCTCCCCCAGTACCCTAGAGGAGTTTCTGGTTGTTACCTACTGTCCTCTATCTCACTTCTCATATTTAAATGTCAGTCTACAAGTTTTCTTTTATTATCACAATTAGGGTAAAAAAATAAAAGTTTATACAAATTATAATTACATCATTTTCCCATCTCTCTCTATTTCTCTGTCATATGTTTAAGTCCCCTTCCCATATTCATGGATTTCTCTTCTTCAAACAGTGTGTTGCATGTAAATATAAATTAATTAACACATAAATACAACCACCCAAGCCCATGTAATATTTCCTGCATATAAATGTTTCTGGCCTAATTACATAGTTTTGTATAACCAATCATAGGCCTTAACACTGAGGATACTAATTATTATTGTCCCACTAGTTACATGTCTATAGGAGTGAGGTCAAGTAACATTCATACTATCTACATTAGAATTACAGCACATGTTGGGATTGTTATGGTTTAAGGAGCCATGATCTTGGAATTTAATGAGTACAGCTTCTCCAGTATAGGAAGAAGGCACAATTTCTCAGTGGACTTCCTGGTCCATATCTTTATTATGTATGCAGGATACAGAAGAGGGTACCAGATGTCATCATAGATGGTTGTGAGCCACCATGTGGTGGCTGGGAATTGATCTGAGGATCTCTGGAAAAGTAATCAGTGCTCTTAAACTCTGAGCTATCTTTCCAGCCTTCAGTCCTCTGATTCTGAAAGTCTTTTTGCTGTCATTTCTGAGCTGTTATATGAGCTTTTAGTATAGAAGAATGTAGTTGGTAATGATCACTATCAGCTGATTAAAAATGTAATGTAAATAGACCTATGCCTGTCACTCTGCACAAAACTCAAATCCAACTGGATTGAAACTGCAACATAAACCCAGCCACATTGAACCTGATAGAAAATAAAGTGGGAAGAACCCTCAAACTAATTGGAACAGGTAACCACTTCCTAAATACAACAGCAGTAGCACAGACACTAATAACAACAATCAATATGTGCGACCTCCTGAAACTACGAAGTTGATGCAAGGCCAAGGACACAGTCAATAAGACAAAATGACAGCCTACAGAATGGGAAAAGATTTTAACCAATTCTACAAGTGATAGAGGACTGATCTCTAACATATATAGAAAACTCAAGAAACTAGAGCCCAAAACCTTGAATAACCCAATCAAAAAATGAGGTGTAGAACTAAAAATGGAATTCTCTGCAGAAGAATTATGAATGGCTGAAAGGCATTTGAAAAAGTGCTCAGCATCTTTAGCCATCAGAGAAATGCAAATCAAAACAACTTTGAGATACCACCTGACACCTGTCAGATTGGCTAAGATAAAAGATACAGATGACAGCCTATGCTAGAGAGGTTGCGGAGCAAGGGGAACACTCCTCCATTATTGGTGGGAGTGTAAGCTTGTTCAGCCACTTTGGAATGCATTATGACGGTTTCTCAGAAAACTGAGCATCAATCTCCCCAACAATCCAGCAATACCACTACTTGGCATATACCATAAAGATGCACATTCGCACTCCAAAAGCATTAGCTCTACTATGTTCATAGGAGTTTTATTCATAATGGTAAGAATCTGGAAATAACCTAGATGTCCCTCATCTGAAGAATGGATTAACAAACTGTGGTACATCTACACAATGGAGGACTACTCAGCAGTAAGAAAATATGATATCCTAAAATTTGCAGGCAATTGGAAGGATTTGGAGAACATCCTTGTGAGCAAGATATCACAAACCCAGAAAGATAAACAGGGGATGTACTCATTCATTTGGGGACTTTCAACAAAAAAGCAAAAAGCAAAGCATGTCTAAGCTGCAAACCACAAACACTGAACTGCTTGGCATCTGAAAAACTTTGTACTGGAAACTTGGATCCAATTCGCTCCAGAAGAACACCTGACCCAGTCTTGATGCTGGAGTGAGGAAAGCAGATCTGCCAGGAGTGCATGCTGAACTAAGACATATTGGGACCTTGGGACCTCCTGCCCTTGCTAGGGAGGAGATAAAGTGATGTCAAGAAGAGAGTGTGACTGGAAGGGGTGGGAGGTGGAAGGGAGCATGAACAAGTGTATACACAGATTAAAAATATGACTTTATTCATAATAAAAATTATATTGTTTTATTATGATATTTTTTAGGGTTAGTGTTTAGCTTTAGGAAAGAAAAAGCAGCACCAACGTGCTCCTGTCATAGGAAGTTTCTGGCCAAACATTTCTTGCCTTGCCTAGAGGATTGGACCCATTCTCAGCCTCACTCATGCTTATCCCAAAAAAATCACACAGAATATTGTATTAATTTTATGCTTATTGGTGCATAGGTCAGGTATATTCCTAGCTAGCTCTATCATGTTAACTCAACTCATTTCTATTAATCTTTTTAGCCATGTGCCTTGGTACCATTTCTCAAAGCAGCATTTTTGACTTCCTTCCTCTGCATCAGTTGGTGTCTCTCTCTGGCTCTTTCTCTTCCCAAAGTTTTCTTAGTTTTGTAGCTCTGCTCATACTTCCTGTTTGCCTTCTGGCCAATAAGTGTTTTATTAAACCAGTAGAAGGAACAAATATTTACAGCATACTAAATAATTAACTCACAGTGCACTCCAAAAATGTAAAATAAAGACTAGGAACTAGTAGACTATTTAGTTTGGGAGAGGTCACCCTGGTTTCAGATGACTCCTTGCCAGGGGAGCACACATAGAATAATGGCAACTTCTCTCTGATGAACTTTTTATCTTCAGGGCTATTTAAACCTTTATAGACACTCTTATGTCTTATATATCTATTTAGAAGTAATTTGCATAAAATGTGCTTATGAAAATAATGTACTCTGGTGAGAAGAGACAAGCCTGAGAAGAGACACAGGGGAGTTACAACAAAATGATAAATGGTATATTCTATTTTTTTTCTAGAATTATAGCCACTTCTGCTTCCTAGCTCTTTTTATAAAGTATATAGTCTTGCCTTTTATTGTTAGCCTTAATCATACTATTAACTGCTTGGTTTACTATAGTTGAAGCTCATCTCAATTCTTCACTTTTAATAGTAAGAAACTGACACTGTTACGAGGGTTGAAGCCAAATTAAATGAAAATTTGTAGTGTAATTATGTGTTACATTTTAAATAATTGTCCTGCCTATGGGTATAATAAAAAGCTGATTGGCCAGAGGCAGATAGGAAGTGTGGCTGGGGCTTCTAGACTTAGAAAACTCTGAAAACCTTTCAGAGCAGAGCAGAGATGCCACAGAGATATGACAGAGACAAGAAGATGAGACAGCAGCAGACGCAGGGGAAAGAAGCTGAAATGCTGCTCTGTGAAAAGGTATTGAGCTACATGGCTGAATGACATAAGAAAGATGAGTTAGTTTAAGGATAAAGAATTAACAAGCTATATGCCTGGGCACTAGACCAATCAGCATAAAATTAACACAAGCATCTGTGTGATTATTTGGGCTTCAATGGCAGTAGGGCTGTAATTGGGCATCAATCTTAAGGCTAGACCCAAAAGTCTAGGCTAGAAGTACAACACAACAAATGTTGAACCAATGTGGGTTAAACATAAATCCATAAAAAGCTTAAAAATGGTTCTAGAGCACAGAAACAGAGTGAAAATCATATTCTGAGTTGTGCCTCTCAAGTGAGCCATGATAAAGAGACTGAGTGGTGTATAAGATTAAATTGCAAAATGGCTGTGTGCTGCATGCAATTTAAGATGCAACAAGGTAAGTACTCAAGTCTTAAAGTAAATAATCCAATTAAAAAATGGGGTTCAGCCATAAGTACGGAATTATCAACAGAAGAATTACAAATGGCTGAATGACACTTAAATGCTCAACATCTATATCTGCCAGATGAATGTGAATTAAAAAAATAAAACAACTTTGAGATATCATCTAACATCAGTCAGAATAGCTAAGATCAAAAACACAGATGACAGCCTCTGCTGGAAAGGATGCAGAGCAAGGAGAATACTCTTCTATTGCTGGTGAGAGTATAAACTTGTACAGTCACTTTGGAAATCAGTATGCTTGTTTTTCAGATAACTGGGAATCAATTTCCCCAACCATCCAGCAATATCAGTCTTGGGCATACAGCCAAAGGGTGTACATTCTTACCCCAAGGGCATTAGCTCAACTATGTTAATAGCAGCATTATTCCTTAATTTTCAGAGCCTGGAAACAACAAAGATGCCCATCAACCAAAGAAGGATTAACAAATTGTAGTGCATTTACTACTGGGCAGGAAAAAAAGAGAAATCTTCAGGCAAATGGGTGAGTTTGGAGAGTATCATCCTGAGTGAGGTAACACAGACTCAGAAAGACAGACATGGTATGCTCTCACTCATAAGTATATTAAGACAAAAGCAATGACTATCAAGGTTGCAAACCACAACTTGTGAACAACTTGAGATTGAAAGGAACTTAAGAGAGACATCTAGGTATCCCCCTGGGAAGAGAAAATAGAGATCTCCTGAGTAAATTGAAATCATAATGGGTAATAACAAAGGAGAGGTAGAAACAAATCATGAGAGAAGATGGTTGAAAGAGAGGAGCAACAAAGAGAAAGAAAAAAAGAGATGAATATCTTGATAGGGGGAGCCATTGTGGGGTTGGAAAAAGGTCAGGTACTAGGGAAACCTCCAAGAGCCCAAAGAATGTCCCTGGATAGACCTCCAACCAATAGTGGAATGAGTGCCTAAACATGACTTCTCCTATAATCAAATAAATGACCACTTTAAGTGTCATTATAGAACCTTCATCCAGGAGAAGTAGACATCCATATCTAAGTACCAGGTGGAGTTCCCAGTCTAGCTGAAGAGAAAGAGCAGAGTGTATAAAAGCAAAGCAATCAGAATCATGAGGAGGAGAGGAGGAGACTCACAGAGAAGACTGAATGGAGTTATTGAGAACTCACTGTATCCGAAACAGCCACTGAGTAATCTTCAGGGGAAAGAACTAAACTCTCAAATGGTAGATGACTGTTGAATGGCATGACCAATATGTAGAGCCTTGTGGAGTAAAATCAAACTATGTTCCTGTGAATGAACTAGCACCCTGGAGCCTATTAACTACAGTGGAACACCTAACCTGGCCCTATGAGGGAATGGACCTACCTTGAATGGATATATCAGAATGAACTTACCCACCTTGGAAGTCCTTGCCCTCCTTGAGAAATGGATGAGGGGATGGAGTACGGGAGGCTGAGGGAGGACTCGGAGGGATTGGGAGAGCCAGCAGGGCTATACATTAAAAAACACTTTTTAAATAAAGTAACACACACACATATATATGTATATATATATATATACATATACATATAATCATTAGATAAACAATACATTGGTTTTGAATTTGGGAATAGTGGCCTTACATAAAAAGCGCAACTTTACTATGAAAAACAAAGGTTAAAACCAAATAACACTAGAACTTAATTTAATAAACTTTACTTGCTGCTGCTCCAGAGAAAGCAGAAGTTCACAATATTTCTACACTACCTTTTAACAATAGAATGACTAATATAAAATAATTGCACAAAGACTGTAAAACAAAGAAGTTGGTTGTCTTTCCAATTCACCCATTTTAAGCTATTGCCCCCTCTGAAGCTTCTATCTAGGATTTTGGGAGTAAAACTTATTTGTCAAAGGCTTCGTTTAATGTTGTCTCTGTTATAATGTTATATCATTACTAATATTTTCATAATATTTTCCTATTTTAATGCCTGAGCTTTTACTTGTGTGTTCTCTGTGAAAACTTTTTTTCAAAGTATAATTATTCTTCCCTTTCCTAAATTAACCAACATAATACATCTGGTTTTTATTAGAATATATATCAAATTTTTTATAACACTGTCCCTCTTATTATTTAATTAACAATCTTTACCATAAAATGAAATATGGTAAACTAGTCAGATCTGAGGGTACTTAAAAGTTACAGTGAACTAGGGCTGTCAATCCTTTGCAAGATTACTAATAGAATAATTAAAATCCTGTTTTTACATACTTGCTGATGCATACAAACCCTTGCATGCAAATGACTCATAGATTATGAGACTTTTGTTAAGTATCTCAATCAGTTCCTTATAAATTTTCCTCTGATTTGTACAGAATGACTCATATTTTAACAGTAACAAATTAAACTCTTTTTTTATAATAAAATTTCTATCTTAGCAAAGCCATGGTGTACAAGGATTTCTGAGTTCAATAACTATTGTAAAAGTTTTACAAGATTGGCAAGGGTTACAATAATAAGTTTCAGAATATTTTCAAAGTGAATAAAGACTTCCAAAGAAAAGGCCAACCAATCTATAGCTCATAATGCTGTAATGTTTTTATTTTATTTTACTTATATATTTTTTATGAATATGGTTATATTTTTTATCCATGCATCCCCTTGTTCAAACTCCCTTCCCTCTCCTTTCCCTCCCAGTCACTCACACTTATCCCCATCACTTTATCTCCTCTCCAACAAGGGCAAGTGGTCCCAAAGTTCCAAGGTCCCAAGGTGGCTTAGTTCAGCATCCATTCCAGGCAGATATCCATTTTTCCTCATCCCAACATCAAGACTGGGTAAGGTGTTTCTATGGAATGAAAGGGTTCCAAGGCGCCAATCCAAGGTGTTTCAGTTCTCAAGCTGCACAGTGGTGGTGGTTTGCAGCTTGGACATTCTTAGATTTTTGTTTAAAGTTCACTAATGAGTGAGTACATCCCATGCTAACCTTTCTGGGTTTGTCATACCTTGCTCACAAGGATATTCTCCAAATCCATCCATTTGCCTGCAAATTTTAGGATATCATTTTTTTCTTACTGCTGGGTAGTACTCCATTGTGTAAATGTATCACAGTTTGTTAATCCATTCTTCAGTTGAGGGGCATCTAGGTTGTTTCCAGGTTCTTGCTATTACAAATAATGCTTCTGAGAACATAGTTGAGCTAATGCCATTTGAGTGTGAATGTGCACCTTTAAGGTATAAGCCGAGTTAGTAGTATTGCAGGATCTTTACAGAGATTGATTCCCAGTTTTCTGACAAACTGCCATATTGCATTCCAGAGTGGCTGAACAAGCTTTTACTCCTACCAACAATGGAGGAGTGTTTTCCTTGCTCAGCAACCTCTCTAGCATAGGCTGTCATCTGTGTCTTTTATCTTAGCCAATCTGACAGGTGTCAGGTGATATCTCAAAGTAGTTTTGATTTGCATTTCTCTAATGGCTAAAGATGATGAGCACTTTTTCAAGTGCCTTACAGCCATTCATAATTCTTCTGCTGAGAATCCCCTTTTAGTTCTTAAGGCCGTTTTTTGATTGGGTTATTCAAGGTTTATCTTTAGTGTATCAGTGGGCTACTGATTTCAATGAGTTAATCTTGTATCCTGCTACATTGCTGAAGGTGTATATCAGTTGTAGAAGTTCCCTGGTAGAATTTTGTGTGTCACTTATGTATATAATTATGTTTTTTGCAAATAGAGATAATTTTACCTCCTCCTTTCCAATTTGTATCAACTTAATCTCCTTTTGTTCCCTTATTGCTTTAGCTAAAACTTGGGGAACTCTGTTGCATAGATAAGGGGAGAGGGGACAGCCTTGTCTAGTTTCTTATTTTAATGGGATTGCTTTGAATTTTTCTCCATTTAGTTTGATGTTGGGCGTTGGCTTTCTGTTAATTGCCTTTGATATATTTAAGTATTTTCCCTATATTCCTTCTCTCTCTCCAAGACTTTTATCATGAAGGTATGTTGCATTTTGTCAAAGGATTTTTCAGTATCTAAGTATATGATCATGTGGGGTTTTTTCCTTCAATTTGTTTATGTGGTGGATGACATTTACAGTTTTCCATATGCTGAACCATCTCTGCATTTCTGGGTGAAGCCTACTTTATCATGGTGAAAGATATTTTTTATATGTTGTTGTATTTGGTTTGCAGACTTTTGTTGAGAATTTAAGCATCAAAGTCATGAGGGAAATTGTTTTGTAATTCTCTTTCTTTGTTGCTTCTTTAAGAATCTTGGGTATTAGGGTAATTGTGACCTCATAAATAGTTTGACAATATTTCTTCAGTTTCAACTCTGTGAAATATTTTGAGGAGTATTGGTAATACTTCTTTGTTAAAATCTGGTAGAATTTTGCACTAAAACCATGTGGACCTGGGCTTTTTTTTTTTTTTTTACTTGGGAGGCTTTTAATGATAGCTACAATTTCCTTTAGGGTTATAGGTCTGTTTAGGTATTTAATCTCATATTGATTTAATTTTGGTAAATGTTACCTTTCCAAGAAGCTGTCCATTTCTTCTAGGTTTTCCAATTTTGTGGGGTATATATTTTCAAAGTATGACTTGATAATTCTCTTGATTTCCTGGGGGTCTGTTGTTATTTCCTCCTTTTCATTTCTGATTTTATTGATTTGGATACTCTCTCTTTGCTTTTTGGTTAGTTGGATAAGGGTTTATCTATCTTGATGATTTTTTTTAAAGAACCTACTCTTTGATGCATTGATTCTTAGTATTGTTCTTTTTGTTTCAATTGTATTGATTTCAGCTCTAAGCTTGATTATTTCCTGCTGTCTACTTCTCCAAGGTACGTCTCCTTCGTCTCCTTCTAATTGTTCTAATGTTTTCAGCTGCACTGTTAGTTCACAGTGTCGGATTTCTCTAAGTTTTTTTTTTATATATGCATCTAGTGCTCTGAATTTTCCTCTTAAGATGGCTTTCATTGTGTCTCACAAGTTTGGGTACTTTGTGGATTAATTTTCATTAAATTCTAGGAAGATTGATTTCTTTCTTAATTTCTCCCTTGACCCAGGGGTAGTTCTGTTGAGTGATGTTTAGTTTCCATGAGTTGGTAGGCTTTCTGTGATTGATGATATCATTGAAATCTAACTTTATGCCCTGGTGGCCTGATATGATATAAGGCATTATTTCCATAATTTTTGTATTTATTGATATTTGCTTTATGACCAATTATGTGGTTAATTTTAGGGAAAGTTCCATGTGGTGCTGAAAAAAAATATATTCCTTTGCGCTTGGGTGGAAGCTTATATAAGCATCTATTAAATCTATTTGCATCATAACCTCTGTTAGGCATCTTTTTTCTCTGTTAATTTTCTGGTTGACCTTCAAAAGGGTGAAAGTGGGGTATTCAAATCTCCCACTATTAGGATGTGAGAGTTGATTTGAGATTTGAGCTTTAGTGGTGTTTCTTTTACATTGATTGGTGTCCTTGTATAAGGGTCATAAATGTTCAGGATTGAAATCTCATCTTTCTGTGAGACAAATAGGTAATGTCCATTCTGATCTCTTTTAGTAGATTTTAGTTTGAAGTCTACTTTGGTAGATATTAGGATGATAACCCAGCTTGATTCTTAGGGCCATTTACTTGGAGAATCTTTTCCCAACATTTTACCCTGAGCATGTGTGTGTCTTTAAAGTTGAGGTGTGTTTATTTTATGCAGCAATTCGATGGCTTCTGCTTTTGTATCCATCAGGTTACTGTGTGTCTTTTTATAGATAAATTGATTCCATTGATATTAACAGATATTAGTTACAATTGACTGATATTTCCTGTTATTTTTGGTTGTAGCTTGTATGCATTTCCTTTCTCTGGACTTCTCTTCTGTGAGATTATTGATTGTATGTGGTTTCATGGGTTTTTCTGAGATCCTTTGGTTGGAATTTTCCCTCTAATGCTTTCTGAAGTGCCAGATTGGTAGATAGGTAGGTATTGTTTAAGTCTGACTTTGTCATGAAATATCTTGTTTATTCCATCTATGGTGATGGATAGTTTTGTTGGATAAAGTGGTCTAGGTTGGCAGCCATGTTGTTTTAGCATCTGTATGACTTCTCCCCAAGACCTTCCTGTTTTCATTGTTTCCACTGAATTGTCATTTGTGATTCTGATGGGTCTGCTTTTACGTAAATTGGCTCTTTTCTTTTGCAGCTCTTAAAATTTTTTCTGTGTTCTGTATGTTTTGTAGTGTGACTATTATGTGGGAAGTGGTGATTTTGGGAGGGGGTCAAATCTATTTGATGTTCTGTAAGTTTCTTGTATTTTTGGGGCATTTCCTGGTTTTTGTTAGGAAAGTATTCTCCTATAATTTTATTGAACACATTATCTGTACCTACAAGGTGGTATTCTTCTTTTTCTTCTATTCTTATTATTCTCAGGTTATGCCTTTCCATGGTGTGCTAATTACCTAAAGGTTTTGTGTTATGGCTTTTTTGCTTTTAGTATTTTCTTTGACTGATGTATCGATTTCTGGTATTGAGACTTCCATTCCAGAGATTCTCTCTTCCATCTCTTGGATTATGTTGGTTATGCTTTTATCTGTATTTCCAGCTCTTTTATTCAGATTTTCTATTTCAAATTTACTTCATTTTTTCTTGACTTTTTATTGCTTCTATTTCAATTTTTAATTCCTGAGAATTTTTTGTGAATTTTTTTGACTTTCATTTTCTTTTTTGTTGTTTTTTCCCTTTTTTATTATTATGAATAAAGAAGTCACATTTTCTATCCATGCATATACTTACTCAAGTATCCCCCTCCCATCACATCAGGTTATTCCCTCTTTTCCACATATCCCAATCCCTGCCATGGGCAGGTGTTCCCAAGGTCCCAATATTGCTTAGTTAACCCTCTAATCCTGGCAAAACCAGTTTTCTGCCCCCAACATCAAGACTGAGTCAGGGATTCCTCTAGGGGGAGTGGGATCCAAGGTATCAGTCCAAGGTGTTTCCAATCACAAGCTGTTCAGTGGTTGTGGTTTGCAGCTTGGACATGCTTTAGTTTTTGTTTGTTTGTTTGTTCAGAGTCCACTGATGAGTGAGTACAACCCCTGCTTATCTTTCTGAGTTTATTATATGTCACTCAGAAGGATAGTCTCCAAATCCAACCATATGCCTGCAAATTTTAGGATATCCTTTTTCTTACTGCTTAGTATTACTCCATTGTGTAGATACACCACAGCTTGTTAATCCATTCTTCAGTTGAGAGGCATCTAGGTTGTTTCCAGGTTCTTGCTATTACAAGTAATGCTGCTATGAACATAGTTGAGCCTTTGAAAAGTGACTGTACGTCTTTAGGGTATATACCCAGAAGTGGTATTGCTGGGTCCTTGGGGAGATTGATTCTCAGTTTTCTGAAAAATCACCATATTGTATTCCAAAGTGACTGAACAACCTTACATTCCCACCAACAATGGAAGAGTATTCCCCTAGTTCTCAACCCTTTCAGGCATAGGCTGTCATCTGTGTCTTTTAACTTAGCCAATCTAACAGGTGTCACATGGCATCTCAAAGTTGTTTTGATTTGCATTTCTCTGATGGCTAAAGATGATGAACATTTTTTCAAGTGCCTTTCAGCCATTCGTAATACTTCTGCTGAGAATACCCTTTTTACTTCTGAACCACATTTTTTGATTGGGTTATTCAAGGTTTGGGGCTCTAGATTCTTGAGTTCTTTATATATCTTAGAGATCAGTCCTCTATCACTTGTAGGGTTGATGAAAATCTTTTTCCATTCTTTAGGCTGATGTTTTGTCCTATTGACAGTGTCCTTGGTTTTACAAAAGCTTCTCAGCCTCAGGAGATCCCACTTATTGATTGTTGATCTTAGTGTCTGTGGTTTATTTAGGAAATGTCGCCTGTGCCAATTCGTAGATATATATTTCTGACTTTGTTTTATATCAAGTTCAGTGTGGCTGGGTGTATGTTGTGGTCTTTGAACCACTTGGATTTGAGTTTTGTGCACAGTGACAGGCTTGGATCTATTTGCATTTTTCTACACACTACCATCTTGCTATGCCTACACCATTTGTTAAAGATACTATCTTTTTTCCATTGATTATTTTGGGCCTCTTTGTCAAATATCAGGTGTTCATAGGTTTTGGATTAATGTCTGGATCCTCAATTATATTTCATTGATCCACAAGTCTGTTTTTATGGCAATACCAGGCTGTTTTTATTACTGTAGCTCTGTATATAGTATAACTTGGAGTCAGGGATGTTGATGCCTCCTGAGGTACTTTTGTTGAGCAAAATTCTTTTGACATTCCTGGCTTTCCTGTTATTCCAAATGAAGTTGAGTATTGTTCTTTCAAGGTCCAAAAAATGTTGTGTTGGGATTTTGATGGGCAGTGCATTGAATCTGTAGATTGCCTTTGGTAGAATTGCCATTTTTACTATGTTGATCTTACCTATCCAGGTATATGGGAGAGCTTTCCATTTTCTGATATCCTCTTCAATTTCTTTCCTCAGTGATTTAAATTTTTTTCAAAGAGATCTGTTACTTCTTTGGTTATAGTTACTCCAAGGTATTTAAAGCCATTTGCAGCTATTATAAAGGGTGATGTTTCCTTTATTTCACCTTCAGCCCTTTTATCTTTAATGTATAGAAGGGCTACTGATTTCTTTGAGTTAATCTTGTATCCTACTACATTGCTGAA
This sequence comes from Sigmodon hispidus, assembly GCA_004025045.1. Lineage (NCBI taxonomy): Eukaryota > Metazoa > Chordata > Mammalia > Rodentia > Cricetidae > Sigmodon > Sigmodon hispidus. The sequence continues at coordinate 103,258 of PVIH01005958.1, read as the reverse complement.
GGTGTTTATCAGTTGTAGAGGTTCCTTGGAAGAATTTTGTTTGTCACTTATGTATACAATCATACCTTCTGCAAATAAAGATTGTTTCATTTTCTTTTCCAATTTGTATCCCCCTAATCTCCTTTGTTATTTTATTACTTTAGCTAATACTTCAAGACATAAATTGAATAGATTAGGGGAGGTAGGACATCCTTGTATACTTCTTGATTTTAGTGGGATTACTTTGAGTTTTTCTCCATAAGTTTGATGCTGGTTGTGTGCTTCTTGTAGATTGCTCTTAGTATATTGAGATATTGTTCCTGTATTCCTGATCCCTCCATACCTTTTATCATTAAGGAGTGTTGGATTTTGTCAAATGCTTTTTCAGCATCTAAAGATATGATCTTGTGATTTTGTTCCTTTAGTATGTTTATATGATGGATAACATTTACAGTTTTTCGTATGTTAAACCAACTCGTCAATTTTGGGATGAAGCCTACTTGGTCATGGTGGATGATATTTTTTATATATTGCTGTATACAGTTTGCCAAAATTTTGTTGAGAATTTTAACATCAATATTCATGAGGGAAATTGGTCTGTAATTCTCCTTCTTTGTTTTGTCTTTGAATGGCTTGGGTACTAGGGTAATTTTGGCCTCATAAAAAGTATTTGACAATGTTCCTTCAGTTTTGTGTTGTGTGAAATAGTTTGGGGAGTAATGATAGTAATTCTTCTTTGAATGCCTGGTAGAATTCTGCACTGAAACCATCTGGACCAGGGCTTTTATTTTGTGCGAAACTTTTAATGAGAGCTTCAATTTCCTTAATGTTTATAGGCCTATTTAGGTAATTAATCTGTTCTTCATTTAATTTTTGTAAATGGTACCTGTCCAGAAAGATGTCCATTTCTTCTAGGTCCTCCATTTTTGTGGATTATAGATTTTTAAAGTATGATCTGATAATTCCCTGGATTTCCTGGAGGTCTGTTTTTATATCCCCCTTTTCATTTCTGATTTTATTGATTTGGATACTTTCTCTCTGCTTTTTGATTAGTTTTTATAAGAGGTTATCTATTTCGTTGACTTTCTCAAAGTACCAACTCTTTGATTCATTGATTCTTTGCATTGTTCTTTTTGTTTCAATTGTATGGATTTCAGCTCTAAGCTTGATTATTTCCTACCATCTAATCCTTCTAGGTGATTTTGCTTCTAATTGTTCTAAGGCTTTCACCTGAGCTGTTAATTCTCTAGTGTAGAATTTCTCTAGGTTTCTCATATAGGCATCTAGAGCTATGAATTTTTCTTTTAAACTGCTTCATTGTGTCTCAAAAGTTTGGGTACATTTTAGATTCATTTTCATTAAATTCTAGGAAGACCTTGATTTTTTTTTCAGTTTCTTACTTGACACAGATTGGTTTAGCTGAGTGATGTTTAGTTTCCATGAGTTGGTAGGCTTTTTTTTTTTTATTTTTAATATGGTTGAACTGTAACTTTTGTCCCTGGTGGTCTGATATGAGACAAGTGATTATTTTCATTCCTTTGTATCTGTTGATATGTGCTTTATGACCAATTATGTGGTCAATTTTGGAGAAAGTTCCATGAGGAACTGAGAAATATGTATATTCCTTTGCATTTTGCTGGAAGATTCTGTAGATATCTATTAAATCCGCTTGCATCAAAATCTCTGTTAGACTTCTTATTTCCCTGATGAGTCTCTGTCTGGTTGATGTATCCAGGGTTGTAAGTGGGGTATTGAGTCTCCCACACTTAGGATGTGAGAATTGATGTGGGATTTGAGCTTTAGCAGTGTTTCTTTTACATAGGTGGTACCCTTATATTAGGGGCATAAATATTCAGGATTGAAATCTCCTCGAGACCAAGTTTTCCTATGATGAATAAGTAATGAACCACTTGGTCTCTTTTAATTGCTTTTAGCTTAAAGTCTACTTTGCTAGATATAAGATGACAAACCTTACTTGTTTTTTTTTTTATACTGAATAATTTTATTCAGGACAAAAAATATACAAACAGTCTCCCCAAATCCACAACAATGAAACCCAAAATGATACAAAAACTTCTAGGTCACTTGCAGTATCGGTCAGCTTTCAATTTGGCTCTCCTGTCCAGTAGTGTGTCATTCAAAAATCCATCTTTCCGAGGCTTTTTGAGAATTTTACTATCTTCTTTGCTTACTTTGAGTTTGTGGTCTTGGAAGCTCTGAAATTTCTTTACATAGTTGATTTCACACTGCTTCACATTTCCTTTGTCTTCTTCTGTGATGTCATCTTTCTTCTTGGTTTCTCTTTCATCACAGGATCTAATATTTATCATTTCTTCTTCTCCTGTTGTTTTATTCTTTGCTTCTATATCACCTGCTTCATTATATCTAATAAAGCAGCTATTTGAGGCCAATAAAGCCATTTTTCCATCTTGAAATCCTGTTTCCCATTGTTCTCTTGGCCCAATTGCATCTGAATGCCCAACAACAAGTCCATCTGAATTTATAACAAGGTATTTTCCATAGCCAGATTTCAGGGGAATTCTGGAATCAGACATTGTCCAGCGCATGGATATAGGCTCCTTTATCCATTTCAATGGCAATGGTTCCTGAAATCTCCCCAAAGTTGGGTACAGTCCACCATATTCCCACAATATCAAGTTGGGTTTCCTCATCTTCTTCTCATTTTCTCTTCTTATTTTTGTTCTTCTTCTTTTTACTCTTGGCCTTGGTACCCTTAAGCACAAGTTTGGTGGACTTCACATAGGAGTATTCGGGCATGGTTCAGCACCCAGAGGTGGTAGCCTCTGTAGTTCCTTTAGGCAGGAGGAGGAAGAGGAGAAGGACGGAGACCATCTCTAATGGTGTGAGACCAGAGAATCCCTCAGGAACGCTCTGATTCCCTCAACTCAGTACTGCCAAATCCCCTTACTTGTTTCTTAGGATCATTTGACCGAAAAAATTTTTCCCAACCCTTTAGTCTGAGGCTATGTCTGTCTTTGTGGTTGAGATGTGTTTATTGTAGGCAGCAGAATTATGGCTTCTATTTTTGTATCCATCTTTTTAGTGTGTGTCTTTTTATAGGTGAGTTGAGTAAATTGATATTAAGGGATATTAGAGACCACTGATTGATGTTTCCTGCACTTTTTGGCAGTAGCTTCTATGTATTTCCTTTCTCTGAATGATTCTTCTATGGGGTTTTTGATTGTTTGTGGTTTTATGGGTATATCTGGGATTCTTAGGTTGGAGTTTTCCCTCTAAAGATTTTTGTAGTGCTGGATTGGTATATTGGTTTTGTTTCAGTCTGACTTTTTCATGAAATATCTTGTTTATTCCATCTATTGTGAGTGATCATTTTTCAGGGTATAGCATTCTAGTTTCGCAGCCATACTCTTTCAGCACCTATATAACTTCTGACCAAGACCTTCTAGCTTTCATTTTTTCCATTGAATAGTCAGGTGTTATTCTGATATGTCTGCCTTTACACGTAAGTTGGCCCTTTTCTTTTACAGCTCTTAAAATTATTTAGTTGTTTTGTATGTTTTGTGGCTTGATTATTATGTAGTGCACTGACTTTATTAGGGGTCATATCTATTTGGTGTTCTGTAAGCTTCTTGTGTCTTTATAGGCATTTCCTTCTTCAAGTTAGAAAAGTTTTCATCTATGGTTTTATTGAATACATTATCTGATTCTTTGAGCTGGTATTCTTCTCCTTCTATTCCTATTATTCTCAAATTAGGACTTTTCATTTTGTCTCAGACTTTCTGAACATTTTGTGTTATGGCTTTTTGGTTTTAGTGTTTTCTTTGACAGATACATTTATTTCAGCTACTGAATCTTCCACTTCAGAGATTCTCTCTTCCTTCTCTTTGATTCTGTTGGTTATGCTTGTATCTGTAGTTCCAGCTTTTTTCTTTAGGTTTTCTACTTCTATCTTTGCCTCATTTTGTGCCTTTTTTGTTCCTTCTATTTCAGCTTTTTGTTCCTGGCATGTTTTTTTCATTTTTTGGTTTACCTTTTCTTGGTTTTCTTTCAAAGATTTGTTCATTTCTTCCAGTTTTTTGTTTGTATTTTCTTCTATTTCTTTAAGAGAATTTTTCATATCTTCTTTGAGGGCTTCAATGATCTTCATAAAGGTGTTTTTGGTGATGCTTCATTCTGCTTTCACTTCATTGCTCTGTTCAGGTCTTGTAGTTGTAAAACAACCAGTTTCTTCTGGAGTTACCTTGTTGTTCTTTATGTTATTATATGTATTTTTGCACTAGCATGTGCCCATGGTTCATGATTATGTGCCTCCTTGTCAGTTGTGGTAAGAGGGCATGTGTTTCTCCTGTTGCTTCTGAGGAATGGTTCGGCTCAGTCTCTGAGTCTGCTCTGGGCAGGGGTCTGAATTTCAAGACGTCAATTCTTCTCTGACGATGCAGTTGGATGCCGGGTCGCCATGTGATGCACTCTCTTTTAGATGCAGCTGGAGGAGCCCCTCACAGCCAAACTCTAGTCCTGTCTGCTAAGGAGTGTTTGGAGACATGCACCACAGACCGAACCTGGTCCTGGAAAACAACTTTTCCGGGCAGGGATTCAGGCATCAGGAGGTTTTCATTTTCTTGGTTTTCTTTCAAGATTTTTTTCATCTCTTCGAATTTTTTGTTTGTATTTTCTTCTATTTCTTTAAGGAAATTCTTCACATCATATTTGAAGGCTTTAATAATCTTCAGAAAAGTGTTTTTGCTGTTGTTTCTTTCTGTTTCTTATTCATTGCTCTTTTCAGTTCTTGTAGTTGTAGAACCACCATTTTTATGGTGTTGCCTTGTTGTTCTTTATATTGTTATATGTATTCTTGCACTTGCATCTGCTCATAGTTTCAGTGGTTCACAGTTAGTTAGCTCCTAGTCATTTGTGGCTAGAGGGCATTTGTATCTCCTGTGTGCTCTGAACAAGGATTCTGTTCAATGTGTGACTCTGTTCTGGGCAGGGGTCAGAGTTTCAAAGTCCTAAGTCCTTGTCTGATAATCCAGTTTGCCCTGGAGTCAGGGCATTCAGGCAAGGTAGGGGCCCCTAGAGGGGGCACTTCACTGCTATAGTCTAGAGCCTGTCTGCTAGCAGATCCTGAGATCAGGTACTTTGGTGTCACACATCAATCGCAGAGAGGAATTATGAGGATCATGCAGTAATATTTCTAATGTAAGATGAAAAGGATTGTAATATGCCTAAGCATAATAATGTAGTCTGTACCATAGGCTCAAATATAATTTATTTAGCCTGCAATAATGACAATACTGTTTAATACTTGTTTTCTGTTATCTGACATAACCTCATTTTAATGCAAGGTTTGTTTGTTTATTATATTTAACTGTTTCTTGTTAAATCTCATACTTTCTCTTACATATGTGATATCATATATATTACCATATTTTCTGGTCTTTTCATCAGGTTGTTCCCTTTATACAGAACAGCTTTGTTACAAGTGAATTACACATCAAAATTTGACCCAGTTGAAACATCACCACTACCACAATATTCTAACCAAAATGCTGGCTATCAGAAATTTTCTATACTGTCTCAAGAAAGGCATGTGTCAGGGTATTCATAGTTGCTTGGATATACTGCTGCCAAGTATTAATTTACTATATTAAGTTCTTCACACATTTATCTTACAAACCAATTTTGTATTCTTTACTGTTAAAAATATTTTATTTTATTTTGAACTCTGTCAAAGTATGTAATACATAATGTGTAGTGAGCCAAATTTTTTCAAGTGAATATAATTGTAATCCCTAAAAATAATAAATACTACCTATTCCTTCCTCAATAATGTCTTTTTGATCACTCTGAAATTAATAAAAAATTTAAATCCAACTCATCTGGTTGTATTTGGTAGTGTTTTTAAGTAAAGTATCTTAGAATTCTTTAAAGAAAACTTGAAAAATAAATTTTAATTATTTTGCTTAGTGAGACTATCCTGAAATTATGTTATGTAGAAAATGATACAGACAAGAGAAATAGTTTAAAATATGTACTTTCATTGAGACCATAATCACTTCACCTGGAGATTAAGAGCACATGAAAATTCTGAGATGTAGTGATTAATTTTAACATCACTATAACACAAATTACAATTACTCAAGTAAGAAACCTCAACTAAAATATTATCCTAATTGCTGTAATTGATATGGAAAGAACAAACTGTGGATGGCCCAGTTTAGTAACAGTCCAGATGAAAAGGACTTCGTATAAAGATTGTCTGCCCATTGTTCCCTTATTTTTCTGGCTTGCATGTGATTTAACTTACCTTGTTGCTGCTGCTTATTCCTCCCCTGGTATAAGAAACATTTTTCTCAGGCTTCTATCATTAACAATTCACCATCAATTATCCAGAAATTTTTTAAGGATTTTGGCATCAGCTTGAGACTGTTAGTCATAAGCTGAGCAATTATTGAGTTACACACACACACACACACACACACACACACACACACACACACACATGCTTAGAGTTGATTCTCTGAAGAATTCTGAGAAAGCTGATATAGAATTTCAATTACTCTTCCTAACTAAATTGAGATGGTGATTTTAAACACAAGCTCTAACCAATCATTGTTTAAAGCTAGTCTTGAGAGAACAAATTTTCCAAAATTACCATCTTACCATACTTTTATATAAAGGAGATTCCAGTCATAATTTTTGAAATTTATCACATGGAGTGTGATATATCCAGGTTCATGCTTTTCTAATGATTTTTTAAGGTATGCAAAATATTCTGTATGTCCATTAAATTCAAATTTTTACTATTTCTAACTTATTCCATTTTATTTCTATTGTCCTCATTGAGGCTTTTTATTGCTGTTGAAGAGACATCATAACTGCAGCAACTCATTTAATTGGGGTAGCTCACAATTTTAATGGTTATCAGGATGAAGAGCATGGTAATTTGCAGGGAAAGTTGATACTGCAAGTAGATGAGATTCCTACATCTTGAAGGCAATAGGTTTGACTCACAAGCTTTCTCCAGTATGGTTGTACCGATTTTAAAAAGTCACACCTTGTGATATTTTGTCTCCTTATGAGATTATAAGGCTAATTAAATTCAAACTACTATACTTACCAAAATATGTCCTGTTTGTGTAATTATTTCTAACAACTCTGTCAGAATATTTTAAATTTTAATGTGTAAAATCACTTCATCAACATGTAGTAAATATTTTACTTCTATTTACATTTTTTATTTTAAAGTTTTTCTTCATTTTATTTTCCAAACATATATTACCCTCTTCCATTCCTTCCTCCTACTTACTACACCAGCTTCCTTTTACTCAATCCAATCCCCTCTTCAGAGTGTAATGCCTCCCATGGGGAGTCAACAACTTCTGGTATCCAGTTCACATAGGATCAATGCCCTCCCCTGCAGTATTAAGCCAGAGTATGGTATTCCTCTATAGGCAATGGGCTCCAAAAGCCACTTTATGCATTAGAAATAAGTCCTAATATATAGGAAGCACCACAAACAGCCCAATTGTCACAGCTGTCATCTACATTTGAAGGGCCTAGTTCATTCAGTTCCATGCAGGTTCTCCAATAGTTAGTCAAGAGTCAGCTGTTTCTGTGGGATTTCCCATTATGATTTTGATGCCTTCATTTTCTCACTTTCACTGGACCTGGAACTTGGCCCAGTACTTAGCTATGGATCTCTGCATCTGCTTCAATTAGTTGCTAGATGAAGGTTTTAAAAATAACAATTAGCATGGTCATAATTTGTAAACAAAGAAAGCTAGTTTAGGTACATTCTCCACATTGCAATTGCTAGGAGTCTCTCAGCTGGAGTCATTCTTATGGATTACTGGAAATTTCCATAGCACCAGATTTCTCCACAACTCCCAAATTGGCTTTCTCTATTAAGATATTTTTTTCTTTGCTTTCCCTCTCTGTACCACCCCCAACTTAATCATCTGTTTCCCTCAGGATTTTTTTGACCTTTCCTTACAGCCAATCCTCATGTTTCCAATTTACTCAGGAGATCTTATGTATTTTCCCTTCATAAAACAATTTGTGGATTTCTCTCTTAGGGTCCTCCTTGTTATTTTGCTTCTCCTGGAGTATGGATTGTAGCCCAGTTATCCTCTGTTTTATGTTTAATATACACTTACAAGTGAATACATACCATGTTTGTCTTTCTGGGTCTGAGTTATTTCACTCCGGATATTTTTCTATTTTCATCTATTTGCCTGCAAATTCTAAGATCCCATTTTATTAACTACTGAGTAATACTCCATTGTGTATATATACAACTTTTTATTAATTCTTTTGATGAAGGACAACTAGGTTGCTTCTTGGTTCTGGCTATTATGAATAATGCTGCTAAGAACATATTTAAGCAAATGTCCTTGTGGTATAAATATGAATCTTTAAACATATGACCAAGGACATTATTGCTGGATCATGAGGTAGATTTCATCTTACTTTTCTGAGAAACCACCACAATGATTTCCAAAGTTACTCTATAATTTACATTCCCACCTGCAATGCAGGAACTTTTCTCTTGATCCACATTTACTCCAGCATGGGCTGTATTCAGTGTTTTGATCCTTAGCCATTTTTCCAGGTGTAAGACACTATATCATAGTTGTTTTGATTTGGATTTTTCTGATGGCTAAAGATGTAGAACAATTTTAAATATCTTTTAGTCATTTGAATTTTTTATTATGAATAAAGTCATATTTTTTATCCATGTATACCCTTGATCAAACTCCTTTCCCCTTAAGAATTCTTTATTTATATCTGTACTGCTTTTTTTAAAAAAGTAGATTATTTGGTATTTCAATGTCTAGTCTCTTGAGTTCTATATATATACTAGGGACCAGCCCTCAGTCTAGTGTAGGAATAGTAAAGATCTTTTCCCATTTGTAGGCTGTTATTTTGTCTTATTGACACTGTTCTATGCCTTACAGAAGCTTCTCAATTTCAGGAGGTTTTATTTAATAATTGTTGCTGTCAGTGTCTGTGCTGTTGATATTATATTTAGGAAGTGGTCTCCTGTGCCAATGTATTCAATGCTATTTCTCACTTTCTGCTTAGTGTAACTGTTCAAGTTCAGTATAGTTAGATTTATGTTGATGATTTTGATATACTTGGACTTATGTTTTGTGCACATTGATAGATATGGATTTATTTGCAGTCTTCCACATGTTGACATATAATTATGCCAGCATCATATGCTAATGCTTTCTTCCTCCATTTTATATTTTCAGCTTCTTTGGCAAAAATCAAATGTTTATAGTTGTGTGGATAAATGTCAGGGTCTTCAATTCAATTCTATTAATCCACATGTTTGTGTTCATGCCAATAACAAGCTCTTTTTATTATTATAACTCTATAGAAGAACTTAAAGTAAGGGATGGTGATACCTGTATATTTATTATACCTTGTATAATAAATAAGTTTCTTTATTATACAAGATTGTTTTTGCTATCTTGTGTATTTACCATATGAAGTTGAATATTTTTTTGAGGTCTACAAAGAATTGTGCTGAGATTGTAATGGAGATTGCACTGAATCTGTATATTGCTTTTGATCAGATTACCATTTTTATTATGTTAATTCTACCTATCCAAGAACATGAGAGAACTTTCTATTTTTTAATATCTTTTTTTTCCTTCAAAGACTTAAATTACCAGTCATACAGGACTTTTACTTATTTTGGTTAGAGTTACCCCTTGATACTTTATGTGATTTATTGCTATTGTAAAGGACAATGGTTCCTTATTTTTTTGTTAATGACAATGTTTCCCTATTTTTTGTTATCCCATTTATCATTTTATATAGAATGGCTACTACTATTTTTTAGAGCTAATATCCTACAATAGGTATTTTTCAGATTTAAGAATTCCCTAATATTTTCTTGGTATCACAATGTATACTAATATATCATCTGCAAATACCAAAAATTTGACTCATTTATTTTCAATTTTATTCCTTTGAACTCCTTCTGTTGTCTTATTGCTCTAGCAAGAACTTTGAGTATGAAATTGAATAGATAAGGAGAGATGAGATATCCTTGTCTTTTTCCTCATTGTAATGGAATAACCTAATTTTTTCTTTATTTAGTTTAATGTTGGCTGTTTGTTTACTGTATATTGTATATTGCCTTTATTAAATTTAGATATCTTTCTTTTATCTTTGTTCTCTTCAAGACCTTTATTATAAGTGGGTGTTGGATTTTGCCAAAGACTTTTGAAGCATTTAATAAGATGATTATAGTATTTCTTTCTTCCAGCTTGATTACATGGTGGGCAAAATTGACAGATTTTTATATGTTGAACAATTCCTGCATCTCTGGGATGAAGCCTACTTATTCATGGCAGGTGATTTTTGATGTATATTTGGATTCAGTTTGCCAGTATTTTATTGAATATTTATGCATCCAAGTTTATGAGAGAGATTGCTCTGTAATTCTCATTCTCTGTTGTTTTACCTTTATGTGATTTGAATATTGGAGTTACTGTAGCACTATAAAAAGAGTTTTTCAACGTTTTTTCTGTTTCTATTCTGTGGGGCAATTTTAAGGTTATTGATATTAGTTATTCTTTGAAAATTCTGGTAGGATTCTGTGCTGTAGCTTCCTCAGGTTTTTGTTGATTTGGGGATACTTTTGATAACTTCCATTTTCTTGGAAGTTATAGGTCTATTTTAGTGATTTATATAGTCTTGATTCAATTTTAAAGAGTGGAAACTATCCAGATAATTGTTCATTTCCTTCGTTTTCCAATTTTGTAGTATACAGGTTTTTAAAGTAAGACATTTAAATTCTCTAGATTTCCTTGGTATATATTTTTATGTCTCCTACTTTATTTTTAATTTTGTTAATTTTGATAATTTCCCTATGCCTTTTAATTAGTTTACACATGGATTTGACTATCTTGTTAATTTTCTAAAAGAATCAACTCTTTGTTTTATTGAGTCTTTCCACTGTTCTTTTTTCATTTTCTTTCTATTATTATTATTATGAACAAAGAAGTCAAACTTTCTAACCTTGTATATCCTTAATCAAGGTCCCTTCCCCCTCCTGTCACATCAGGTCATTCTTTCTTCTCCAAAAAATCCCTGTCCCATCCCTGGGCAGACAGCAGGCAGTCCGTGGATCCCACTGCTCCAATATTGCTTAGTTCAGTCTCCACTCCTGGCAAATGCAGTTTTCTTCCCCTCACTCAAGAGTAAGTCAGGTGTTCCTCTAGGGGGAGTGGGATCCAAGGTGTCAGTCCAGGGTGTTTCTGATCCCAAGCTGTTCAGTGCTTGTGGTTTGCAGCTTGGGCATGGTTTGCTTTTTTCTTGGTTGTTTGTTTGTTTAGAGTCAACTAATGAGTGAGTACATCACCTGCTTATCTTTCTGAGTTTGTGATACCTTGCTCAGGAGGATATTCTCCAAATCCATCCATTTGACTGCAAATTTTAGGCTATAATTTTTTTCTTACTCTTGAGTAGTACTCCATTGTGTAGATATACCACAGTTTGTTAATCCATTTTTCAGTTGAGGAACATCTAGTTTGTTTCCAGGTTCTTGCTATTACAAATAATGCTGCTATGAACATAGTTGAGCTAATGGCTTTGGAGTGTGACTGTGCATCTTTAGGGTATACATCCAGAAGTGGTATAGCTGGGTCCTTGGGGAGATTGATTCTCAATTTTCTGAGAAATGGCCATACTGTGTTCCAAAGTGGCTGAACAAGCCTTCACTTCCACCAACAATGGAGGGGTGTTCCCCTTGCTCCACATCCTCTCCAGGAGAGGATGTCCTCTGTGTCTTTTATCTTAAACAATTTAACAGATGTCAGATGATATCTCAAAGAAGTTTTATTTGCATTTCTCTGATGGCTAAAAATGATGAGCATTTTTTCAGGTGCCTTTTAGCCATTTGTTAATTTCTCTTCTGATAATTCCCTTTTTAGACCCGAACCCCATTTTTTTCATTGGGTTGTTCAAGGTTTTAGATTCTAGATTCTTGAGTTCTTTATATATGTTAGAGATCAGTCCTCTATCACTTCTGGGGTTGGTGAAAATCTTTTCCCATTCTGTAGGCTGGCGTTTTGTCCTATTGACAGTGTCCTTGGCTTTACAGAAGCTTTTTAGCTTCAGAGATCCCACTTATTGATTGTTGGTCTTAGTGTCTGTGCCACTGGTATAATATCTAGGAAGTGGTCTCCTGTGCCAATTCATAGAAATGTGTCTCGCGCAACCTCGCCAGCAAGGAAGATGCAACACCGGATGCTTGTCTCTGCAGTTTATTAGGGTCCTTTACAATCTGGTTTGTACTAATTGACTAATTAACTGAACTCACTCTCTCACTCACTCTCTCACTCACTCACTCACTCACTTACTAACTGACTGACTGACTAACTCTGGGGGGGAAGTCTGCTCTTAGCTAAATACCCTCAGGGCATCCAATCCAGGATAGCCACGTGGGCATCACCAATAGGCTCAGATACCGGAAGCAAGCCAGATCCTTGTCCTAGCCAAATATGAAGTTGTTTACCAGGGAGAGTCTTCAAGGCCAGTGCCATATTATGGTGTGGCTGTACGCAGCTCTCTACATTTCCCCCTTTTTTATTATAAAAGCAACAGGCAAGAGTAGAGGCCTGATCTCTGTAGTGCAAAGGAACGTATACTAATGCTTCTCCAGGTGTCCTCCACCCAGACAACATCAGACCTGTCCGATAACCCTTTTTCACTGAGGCAGGAATGTGGGTATCAACACGCATGCAATCAGACACGCTCTTCTTGGGTTCCAAACTTCACCACGTGCAAGGGTGCCACTTGTCACGTGCAATCTCAGTGGATCCCAAGTGCAGTATGCAAGCCTTGCATCCTGTGCTAGAAAAATTAACCTTTCAAGGTAGCCGGCCAAACATGAGGGGACTGTCCCATCTCCAAAGCAGCAAAGGATTGTAGAATCATGACTGCATTATGACGTTGAGTGAACCTAATATGGCAAATGAACCACAGGCACACTAGAAATATCAGCACCATCAGGCCAGCTCCCACCCCCACCCACTCTTTAAGGTGGCCCATAGTGGTGGAAATCCAGGAGGACAGTCCTTCTGCCAGCCAGACATCTATTCGAGTTGAATTCACCATGACAATAGCCACTCTCAGCTGCTCCATCAGGTGATCAAATTCTCCCATCCAATTACCTAAAAGATAGCTAGACAATTGTTTAGACAAGTTAGCAGCATGGGTAAAGTTCTCATATTGTACGCTGGTAATACACAGCCCTTGGAACTTCCATTTGCAGCCAAGCTGAGCCAGCTGCCACAAAACATCAACTTGCTCTTGAACTAAATCAATCCTTTGGTTGACAATCATCAATCCTCCTTTCAACTGGGCAGCGGAACTCTGCTGTAAATCTAGGTCCTGTGCCGTGCTAGCTGAAAGATCATTCAAGACTTGTGGAGTTTGCACCATGCGGCTCATGGCAATGGCAGCGGTGGTGGCCCTAGCAGCCACCAAGGAAATGGTTGCAACTGTGGCAACAGTTATTCCGAAATCTCTCTTAGGTCTAAAAAGCGACATGGCATTCGGAGCCACTACAAGAACTGGTATCCATCTGGGCAAGCGTGCCACAACAGCAAATCTAAACTACTCACTAGCATTCCAGCATTGAGAACAAAAACAACTGTCACTAGAACTAGTGCTGAAAGCAAACCAACTTACAATAAACATAAAAGGAGGAATAACACACACAGGTGTAGGCTCATATTTAATAAGAGAATAATTCTTAGCTATTAAGCAACTACCTCCAAGAACTCAATGTCTAATGAAATTTCATGTAAAATTTCCCAATCCAAAAAATCCTCCCTTAATCATAAGGAAAGTTTCAGCATGTAAACAACTACCATTAACCCCACATAAAAGCCAATTATCAAAAGGATTCACACTCATCCTCATCTGGTTATGACCCTTACTAACCCTCAATCTGGGGGAAAAGATAAAATCTTTACTATCATCCACCCAAACTGCGCTATGTGATTGACATCCTGTCCAAGGACACATCCTGCCCCTATTGTTGCCCAAACAAAAGGGGGCCCACTTTGGCTGATAAAGGGGAAATTCCACCCAAGAAAGAGGTAATTCAGTCACCCTCATTCCAGGAACAAGGCCATAAATCCAAGTAGCATTGGCTGTAACTGAACAACTTCCTGTCTTAGTATAAAACTGACCAAACCATCCAGTCTGAAACATGGACAGAGGAATGCAGGGAGAAAATTGAATGGTACTATTCTAATCAACATCAAAACATAGAGTTCCTTCTAAAACAAAAGTTCTATTTTCTCCCAGAGGGGCTATTTCTGCATCTAAAGGATAATAGGGAATGTCAAGAGACTTATTGGTAGTAAAAAGACGTGAAAAAAGCTGAGTATCATGCCGAACCGGCATTGGTTTGGGAAACACTGACAGAATTCCCCATCTTGATTCTATCATTAGTATGTGGCTCAGCAAGAGCATCATCAGGATCAGCAGCAACATCCATTCGCTGTTCCTCGCCTTCTTTCTTTTCACTTGAAACTCTTCTGGTCAGGCATTCTGGAACCCACACTGGATCTTGTTGATCCTGGGGAAAAACACAAACAGACCCTCATACCCATGTCAGCACAGGATCATGCCCTTGCCAGAGGCCTGTCAAGATGTCCTTCCATTTTACCATGCCTTTACAGGCAACATGAGGCGCAGCATGTCTATCTGCTGCAGAGTGCCCGTGAGCATCCAAATTTAAAAAATTAAGAGTAAATAAAGCTAGGGAAAGTCTCTCTTTCAGGGTACGGCCACGGCCAATTCCCCCTGTTTGTTTTAGTAAACATGCCTTCAAGGTTCAATGGGCATGTTCCACGATGCCCTGTCCTTGAGGATTATAAGGCAATCCATGATTAAGTTGTACTTCCATTTGTTGACAAAATGAAGAGAATTGTCGACCTGTGTAAGCCGGGCCATTATCAGTCTTTAACTGAAGAGGCTATCCCACGAAGCCCATGCTTCAAGGCAATGTGCAATAACATTACGTCCCTTTTCACCAGACATAGCAGTAGCATGTATGATACTCGAACAGGTATCCACTGACATATGAACATACTTAAGCATGCCAAATTCTGATATATGAGTCACATCCATTTGCCAGATTTTCATGGGTAAGAGACCACGGGGATTTACTCACAAGCTAGGTGGATTCAGAAAAGTAACACACTGTTGACAATCTAAAACTATTTATCTGGCATCAGCTCTGGACAAGGAGAACTTCTGCTGCAGAGTCTTAGAATTGACATGAAAAGACTGATGAAATTGTCTTGCATTGTCAAGGGCAGAGACAGGAAAGAATCATGGTTGTCTAGTGGCTAGATCTACTACTGCATTACCCTCACTTAGAGGTCCAGGCAATCTGGAATGAGCTCAAATATGTTGGGGAAAAAACTATGCATGTCTTGCTAGAATCAACTTCTGCAACTGTTGGAATAAGGCACTGATAGTACCAGTAGGCTTAATAGGTCCAGCTACTTCTAAAAGTTTGAGCACATTAACCACATAAACAGAAACAGAAATCAAATTAAAGGCAAAATGGCAGGCTTTAAACACTTCAACCACAATCTGCAATTCCACTGTTTGAGGTGAGTTAGGTGAAAATTGAAACTGTACAGGCTGTTGGCTGTGGACCATATAAGCTCCACATCCTGTTTTAGAACCATCTGTAAAAACATTCACAGCTCCAGTTATGGGCTGAGATGCAGTGACTTTTGGAAGACCACTGGGTGTTCCTTAAAGAATGTCATTAGTGGATGTTGGGGATAATGATTGTCAATGTGTCCAAGAAAACTGCATCGTAAAATGGCCCACTCATCAATGGTGGAACACAAGATAGATATTTGAAAAGCAGTATAGGGAAAAATAATAGCTACTGGAACTACACCAAAAAACTGAATGGATTGTTGGATGCCAAGTAAAGCCAAAGTTTCGACTGCAGTTGGATAATGCTCAATGGATTTTGCAGGTGAAATCTTAGGATGGATCCATAACAATGGACCTTTCTGCCATAACAGTCCTGTAGGCTGTCGCATGGTAGAAAGAATGCACATAATAATGTCTTAATCTTCCTCAACTCTCTTTAAACTCGCTTGCTGCAATCTTTCCTCCACAATTCTAAGAGCACCTCTAGCGGCATCATCCAACTGTCTAGGTGAATCCAAGGCAGAATCACCTTGCAAAATAGCATACAATGGTTTGAGTTCATAGTTAGCTAATCATAAATATCCTCTTATCCAATTAATATCTCCTAACAACTTTTGAAAAACATTCAAATTCTTTAACTCATCTTTTCTAATTTCTAACTTCTGGGGAATTACTCTGTTGTAAACAATCTTTGCTCCTAGGTAATCAACAACGTTGCTAAGCTGTACCTTCTCAGGAGCAATAAATAACCCTCTATCCTTAAGGGAACTCACAAGGGTAGTGTAGGCTTCATCTAGCATTTCTCTGGTTTTGACTGCTAATAAGATATCATCCATATAATGTACACAACGAACTTGTGGAAACTTCTGTCTAATTGGCTGTAATGCTTGACGTACAAAAAGCTGACACATAGTGGGACTATTAGCCATTCCTTGCGGCAATACTATTCACTCAAATCTCTGATCAGGCTCCTCATAATTACATGAGGGAAGTGTGAAAGCAAAACTTTCTGTATCTTTTTTGTATAAAGGTATGGAAAAGAAGCAAAATTTAATGTCTACTGCTATGATATGCCATTGTGAAGACAAGGCCGTCAACAATGGAAGCCCTCATTTTACTGGGCGCATAGATTGCATCTGATTATTTATAGCTCTTAAATCATGCAGTAATCTCCATTTTCCTGATTACAAAAATAGGTGTATTCCAAGGTGATACTGAACTTTTAATGTGTCCTAGCTGTAACTGTTCTTGGACTAAAGCCCTAGCTGCCTGCAACTTTTCAAGGGCAAGGGGTCACTGGGGGATCCACACAGGCTCTAATGTCTTCCAAGTTATGGGAATTCCTTCCCCAGCAGCCCCTAGGAAAAACCCAACCCCTGCCTTGATACTCTGGGTTGAGGCTCAATAGGATTCTTTCTGCCTTGCAGATGTTTTCCTAGGCCAAAATTTGGATGAAATCCCACATTTTTCATCATATGTTGTGATGCTGGTGAATATTCATTAGAAAGCTGAAAACCCATGTCCTTATGTAAGCCTCTGCCCCACAAAGAGACAGGTAAATCTAAGACATATGGCTGGATATGTCCAGAATGGCCTTCTTCTCTCCTCCAAGGGAGTAGCCTGGCACTGACTGCTGGAGCATCTGTATATCCCAAGCCTCTTTTAGTTGAATATTAATGCCCTTTTGTACATCTAGGGCTTGTGCCACACTGGCAGAAAAATTATTGTCCTGGCTATACCAGGGACTAAAGGCCAGAACACAGCCTTTTTAGAAAACATTGGCAATATCTCAAGTATATAAGAAACATAAACTGCCGCATAACTCTGCAATCTTACTTCTTGGAATTTAGCCAAGAGAAATAAAAATATGTACTCCCCTATTACAGGTTTGTGAACAAAAACATTCATACTTTTTTAAGACTTAACTTAAAGACATCATTAGCATTTCACCTGTTTCAGGCCTGTCCTTTCAGGCCAAGAAGTATAAAAAATGCAATACATTAATACTGTCCAATTTAGATACTGTTCTGGACTCAAGCATGCTCATGTGAGCCCATTCCAATCACTGGGTAAGCTAAGCATAACTCTGTTCTGACTGCCTTCCATGCCCCCAGGCTGAAAGCGTACCCTAAACCACCACTCCCACCTTCCATATAAGGAGGGGGAGCTGAAAATACGGCTTGACATGCTGGGGATGTACAGCACTCTCCTCTATCTGGATCCTCCTTCTTCTTCCAGACCGATCTAACTAGCTCCTCCTCCTCTTCTGAGCTGTGTCCTTGCAGATCTGAGATATCAAGGGCCTCCAAGTCAGGATAAAGTCCTCCTTCTCTCCTCGAGATATCAAAGGTTTCTAAGTCAGGATAAAGCCCTCCCCTTCTCCTTGAGATATCGAGGGTCTCTGCATCAGGATAAAGTCCTCCTATTCTCCTCCCTTGCTCATCCCTCAAGCTTCCTGTTTCTCCAGAACGCTCTTCCTTCAACTGGTCTAAAGCTGCTTGTCCTTCCTCCAGTGCTGTAATGCATCTCTGATCTTCTAGGCACCCCCTAATCAACTTCCAGATAAGCCTTCTTGCCTTAAGTGTTCCCTGCTCATAGGCAGAATCTATGTTCCTTCCTATTTTCTCCCATGAAGCAACTCTAAGGTTGCCAGACATTGCAAACCATGGTGCAACTGAATCACATTCCTGTAAAAATCTCTCCAAAATACTTGCCTTGATTTTAAGATCCTTAGAATGTAGCAGCTCATGCAGAGCCAAAAAAATTGGATGTGAGGTTGAAGACCCCATCCTTATATGACTTTTACTCCTTATTTTAAAAATCTTTTCTGAGCTTTTCCCAAAGAGCCCCTATTATAGCTGTTACTTTCACTTTAAGCTCAAGTTTGCAATAATTGTCACTGTCACTTTAAACCGAAATTTGCAACTGCTGTTACTTTCACTTTGAGCTGAAACTGCTGTTACTGTTACCTTGAGCTCAAGGTTACTGTGCGTCCACAGCTACAAAAGATTACACCCACTTGTCAGTGAGTTTGCCGTGTGTCCACAGCATCAAGAGGTTACACCCACTCGTCAATGAGTTCCCTCTTCTCCGCATTTATCTACAGGTTGGAGCTACCCCGCTAGCGCCAAGAGGTTTCACCCACTCTTGGTGAATTCCCTCTTATCCACCTTATCTTTATAGGCCGGAGCTACCACACTCTAATCGCGGATCCCAATTTACCTGGGACTTACTGGTGCATCCCTCCAACTGCAGAGAGTTCTGAATCCTGTCGTTCCTTGGTGCGAGTGTTGTTCTTATCTACCAGGGTTTCATTCTTATCAGCTCCTCATATGAGCCACCACTTGTCACACACAACCTCGCCAGCAAGAAAGACACAACACAGGATCCTTCTCTCTGCAGTTTATTCGGGTCCTTTACAATCTGGTTTCTACTAATTGACTAACTAACTGAACTCGCTCTCTCACTGACTCACTGACTCACTCACTCACTCACTCACTCACTCACTGACTAACTGACTGACTGACTGACTGACTAACTCCAGGGGAAGCCTGCTCTTAGCTAAATAACCTCAGGGCATCCAATCCAAGATATCCACGTGGGCATCACCAATAGGCTCAGATACACGGAAGCAAGCCAGATCCTTGTCTAGCCAAATATGGAGTTGTTTACCAGGGAGAGTGCTCAAGGCCAGCGCCATCTTACGGTGTGGCTGTACGCAGCTCTCTACAGAAATGTATTTCCCACTTTCTTTTCTATCAAGTTTAAAATGGCTAGGTTTATGTTGAGGTCTTTGATCCCCTTGGATTTGAGTTTTGTGCAGGATGATAAGCTCAGATCTATTTGCATTTTTCTGCACACTTCCATCCAGCTATGCCAACACCCTTGGTTAAATATACTATCTTTTTTCCATTGAATGTTTTGGTCCTCTTTGTCAAATATCAGGTGTTCAAAGGTTTTGAGGTAATGGTTTGGATCATCAATTCTATTCCATTGATCCACAAGTCAGTTTTTATGCCAGTACCAGGCTGTTTTTATTACTGTAGCTCTATAATATAACTTGAAGTCAAGGATGGTGATACCTCCTGAGGTTCTTTTGTTGAGTAAAATTGTTTGGGCAATCCTGGCTTTCTTGTTATTCCAAATGAAATTGAGTATTGTTCTTTCAAGGTCCAAAAAATATTGTGTTGGGATTCTGATGTGCAGTGCATTGAATCTGTAGATTGCTTTTGGTAGAGTTGTCATTTTTACTACGTTGATTCTACCTATCCAGGAACATGGGAGATCTTTCCATTTTCTGACATCTTCTTCAATTTCTTTCTTCAATGATTTAAAATTTTTGTCAAATAGGTCTGTTACTTCTTTGGTTATAGTTCTTCCAAGGTATTTAATACTATTTGCTGCTATAAGGAATGGTAATGTTTGCCTTATTTCTATTTCAGCTCTTCTATCTTTAGTGTATAGAAGGGATACTGATTTCTTTGAGTTAATCTTGTATCCTGCTACACGGCTGAAGGTTTTTATAAGACATAGCAGTTCCTTAGAAGAACTTTTTGGGTCACTTATGTATACAATCATATCATCTGCAAATAGAGATAACTTCACTTCTTCTTTTCCAATTTCTATCCCCTTAATCTCTTTTCATTCCCTTATTGCTTTAGCCAAAACTTCAAGAACTATATTGAATAGATAAGGGGAGAGAGGACATCCTTTTCTACTTCCTGATTTTAGTGGGATTGCTTTGAGTTTTTCTCCATTAAGTTTCAAACTGGCTGTTGGCTTCTTGTAAATCACCTTTATTATATTTAGATATTCTCACTTTATTTTTGATCTCTCCAGGGTTTTAATCATAAAGGAGTGTTGGATTTTGTCAAAAGCTTTTTCTGCATCTAAGGATATAATCATGTGGTTTTGTTCCTTTAATTTGTTTATATGATGGATAATGTTTATGGATTTTCATATGTTAAACCAGCCCTGCACTTCTGGTATGAAGCCTACATGGTCATGGTGAATGATACAATCTTGTATACGGTTTGCTAAAATTTTGTTGAGAATTTTCACATCAATATTCATGAGGGAAATTGGTCAGTAATTCTCCTTCTTTGTTGTGTCTTTGATAGGCTTGGGAATTAGGGTAATTTTGGCCTCATAAAAGTAATTTGGCAATATTTCTTCAGTTTCAACTGTGTGAAACAGTTTGAGGAGTAATGGTGGTAATTCTTCTTTGAATGTCTGGTAGAATTCAGCACTGAAACATTCTGGACCAGGGCTTTTATTTTGGGGGAGGCTTTTAATGATAGCTTCAATTTCCTTAAGGGTTATAGGCTTATTTAGGTAATTAATCTGATTTTCATTTAAATTTGATAGATGGTACCTGTCCAGAAAGCTGTCCATTTCTTCAAGGTTTTCCATTTTTTGGAATACAGATTTTCAAAGTATGATCTAATAATTCTCTGGATTTCCTGGGGGCCCATTACTATGTCCCTCTTTTCATTTCTGATTTTGTTGATTTGAATACTCTCTCTCTGGTTTTTTGGTTACTTTGGCTAAGGGCTTATCTATCTTGTTTATTTTCTCAAAGAACCAACTCTTAGATTCATTGATTCTTTGTATTGTTCTTTTTGTTTCAATTGTATTGATTTCAGCTCAAATTTTTTATATTTCCTGCTGTCTACTCCTTCTCGGTCAGTCCTCTTCTAATTGTTCTAAGGCTTTCAGCTGAGCTGTTAGGTCTCTAGTGTGGGATTTCTCATGTAGGCATCTAGTGCTACGAATTTTCCTCTTAAGACTGTTTTCAATATTTCCCACAAGATTGGATATGTTGTGGATTCATTTTCATTAAATTCTAGGAAGACTTTGATTTCTTTAATTTCTTCCTTGACCCATAGATGGTTCATCTGAGTAATATTTGGTTTCTATGAGTTGGTAGGCTTTCTTTGATTTTTGATGTTGTTGAACTCTAACTTTAGGCCTTGGTGAGCCGATATGTTACATGGGATTATTTTCATTTTTTGTATCTATTGATATTTGCTTTGTGACCAATTGTGTGGTCAATTCTGGAGAAAGTTTCCTGAGCAGTTTTATTAGTTTTACCGCTGAGGTTGATTATTTCCTGACATCTACTCCTTTGGACTGAGTTTGATTCTCTTTCTTCTAAATATTTCTGATGTGCTTTCAGTTGCCTTTATGAAATTTCTTTAAATTTTTTATTGTAGCACAAATTCAGATTGTACTGAAAGAGACTCAAAGCAGATATCAGGGAAAGCCTAAAATACTAGAGAGAGGAAATACCACAGTCAAACCTCATGCAGCAATCTTCCAATTTCCTTAGCCTTGCTTGTGGCCGCTTCTCCCATATGCTGACTTCCTATGCTTTTTAAAATACCCTTCTTTCCAGCTATATTCTATCCAGGATAGAACTTAAGGTGAGAGCTACTCTATTTGGTAGTCAGTCTTGAACTCACAGAAACACAGAAGGTTTTCTTGTCTCTGCAGTTATGGGATTAAGGGTATATTTCAACTCTTCCTGGCTTTCCCTATGCCCTATGCTGGGATTAAATTGTGTGCCATTGAAGCCCACCTCTTTGACCTTATACTCAAAGATGAAATTCCTGAGCTATGTCTCCTAGTTTTTAACTGTATGTTGATATTTTGATATTTCAGTTTTTATTAAATATGTAACATATAACCACACATTATGTATATACTTAGTGTTATAAATTTTTAGCAATAATTTAGTGTGTGCTTTGAATTCATTTTTATTGAATTCTAGCAAGTTTCTAATATTTTTATCTCTTATCTCAGAGGTGGTTCAGTTGAAAGTTTTTTAGTTTCTATGAGTTTACAGGCTTTCTGTAGATTCTGTTCTTATAGTCTAAATAATATAAGGGGATAATTCAATTTTTGTATTTGTTAATATTTGCTTTATGACTGAATATGTAGTCAATTTTAGAGAAGGTTCCATAGGGTGATGAGAAGAAGATATATTCTTTTGTGTTTTGGTTGTATGTTTTATATATATTTGAGTTATAACATTTGTTAACTTTCTTTTTTCTGTTAAGTTTGTGTCTGGGAGACCTGGCCATTGGTGAAGGTGGAGTCGATGACTCTCACTATTGGTATATGAAGTTTGATGTGCAATTTAAGCTTTATTGATGTTTCTTTTACATATGTTGTTGCCCTTGAATGGGAGCATAATTAAAACTTCACATTGATTGATTTTTTTTGTGATGAATATGTCATGTCCTTCTTTATCTTTTTTGATTGATTTTAGCTTGATATCTATTTTATTAGATATTAGGCTAGGTACCTCAGTTTGGTTCTTAAGTCTATTTCACTAGAAAAATATTTTATTAGGTTGGGAATGTTTTCTTATAAGTTTTGTTGAATATATGTTCTATACTTTTGAGCTGTTATTATTTTTCTATTCCTATTATCTTTAGGTTTGGCCTTTTAATGGTGTCCCACATTTTTTGGAAGATTTGTGTTATGACATTTTTGGCTTTAGTGTTTTCTTGAATTGATGAATATATTTCCTGTATTGTATCTTACATCCCAGAGATTCTTCAAAATGTTATATTTTGTTGAGTATGCTTTCATCTGTAATTTCTCTTTATTTACTCAGATTTTCTATTTCTTCCATTTCTTCTGTTTGTGTGGGTTTTTTTTTTTGCTTGTATTTTAATTTTCAAAGTCTTGAACTATTTTCTTTTTGTGTTTGATTACTTTTTCTTGGCTTTCTTTCAAAGATTTGTTGATTTCTTTTAATTTATTTATATTTTTCTTAGTTTCTTTAAGGGACTATTGTTTTCATGTCAAGGGGCTCAATCATCTTAATAAAGTTATTTTTAATGTTATTTTTCTGCTTCATCTACATTGGAATGCTCAGGTCTTTTTGCTTTAGAACTTCTAGGTTCTGGTCATCCCATATTCCTTTTTTGTTTTAATAGATAATTTTGCAGTGATTTCCAGCCATCTATACCTCCAATTGGTACAAGTAGGGTCTTAATTGAAGGAGTGTTTCTTTGTCAAATCTTCTCTGGATATGATCTGTGTCTCAGAGTGCTACACTTGTCCCAATTGGTACTCTTTTTTCCAATCTGATCTAAGAAGTCTTTGACTCATGGAGTTTCTCTTGGTCAAATCAGAGCTCTTCCTCCACTTGCAGTACTTGGTTAAGTAGGGGCTGCATAATTCTGTGTCTCAGGGAGCTGCTGAGTTCACAGTGAATAGCTGAGTTTGGAGGAGAATTTGTGAATAGATTGTAGGATAAATGGGTTCTTATCGGTGAGGCCTTCAAGAATTTTTTTTCTGCTGGTCTTGAAGTTTTGAAACTTGTGCTATGCCCTTGTGCTTAGGTTTTAGAGAGTGAGTTTTAGGGCCCAGCTCAGAAAAGCATCATTCACCTCATAGTCTAATGGAAAGTGATGGACTCTGTCAGTATTCCATTTTTTGTTTGTTTTCCATTTTCTTTTGCCCAAATATCTAGTCCAGAACTTCTAATATTACATTGGACAGAAGATTTCCAGACATTATAAGAAATTTCTTACTGACATTGAATATATGAATTGAGGATCCCATACTTTGTTATGTTTAGATATAGTGATAAATTTAATCTCAGAAGAATTGGTTGATTTTTGTACAGATTCAACATTGTTTTTTATTCAACATTTATCTGTAACTGATTTTTTCAAAGGAGACTATGGAAATCTAGTCTCCTCTCTCATTCCTCCCTCCCATTTTTTTTGCCCTATCTATCTCTTATGTGTACATTATGGTAAAAAGTTAGCCATTTTGCCAAAAAGATCTTCACTCTACCATAGGTACTAATTCAGTATAAGCAATTCATAATCAGTCAAACCATAAAAGTTAATGCAAAATAGATGTTTTTATATAGTAAGTTAATACCTTCAGCTATTTGTTATGGAAATAGAAAGCTAATAGAACATTCTTTTGAAAGATGGAACAGTGTATAATGACACCTAGGAGAAAGTAGAAAAAATGTGGAATTGAATTTCAGTGAGTATAAAAAATATAGAAACAATAAAACAAAATTAGAATATTATTTGCATAATTAAATAGATCATTCTGGAAAAGTCTCTGTAGATAAACATGTTGCAATAAATGGAGATAGACTATGCATTTAAATTTACAATCTCATAATAAACTAATGAAAGAACTAGATTAGATGCCATGTATATTATACCATAGCAACAAACTATACTGAAATTTTGTCTATGTCCTGATATTTTATTAAATTATGAGTTTGAAAACAATTTTAAGACAGAGAGTTATTTAGGCAATTGGATTAGTATTTTGGGAAATTTTGTTGACATTTATACTTAAAATTTAGATCACTGATGAGCATACTGAAAAAATTTAATCAGAATATGCCAATTAAATTTGTAGGTGACACAAATAATTAATTGAGAAGATCCATGCCATTGGGGAAAAAGATAAGTGTTTTATATAAGGACAGTAAAAAAAAATGCTTGTAACATATAAAAAATTTACAAGGTCATAGCCAATACAAACTTAACAATATAGAATTGCAAATTTGTTTTAAAGAATTTCAAGAACAATAAATTTTTGAATAAATATTTTAAACACCTTCCTTGCCTTGAGCCTCGCTAGGAAACTGTTTTCATATATTCAGCTAGAAAATCACTTAGAAGCCATTGCAATCCAGGAATACCCTATAATTTTCCATGTATGATAGCATATATTTCATTCAGTGCTGTTTTAGACATGTTATACAGACACAGACACATTGCAGTTTAAAAGTGAGATCTAACAAGTGTGGAAGTGTGTTATATCATCAAAATTCTTGCCAACAGACTCAGAGGGCTTTACATAGAGCTCTAATAGTTAATATAAAGCTAGCTTATTTAGAGACCCCAGGGTGTGAGAGAAGTTAACATTATAGAAAGGCCTGCTAAGAACCAAGATGCAGAGTCACTCTGAGAAGCCTTAAATCAATTTAGGAGAGGCCTGTATGAGTTTAGTTCCTAAATTCTAGGCAAGCAGTTATAAAATTTATTGTTTGCTGTGCTGAAATATTTTGCTGTTTTGAGCAAATTCATCCATATTTCACAACCCTTTTGTTTTTGAATAAGAATGTTTATCATCATATGTTGGAAGTATCAAACATTGTATTTTAATTTCTGGGAGGTGTTTACAGAAGGTTTCATTTTGACTGTTGACAATGACTTTTGATTTGAATATTGAAAAATGATGGAATATTGAAGACATTTTAATGACTTAGAAAGATGGACTAAAAATATTCTTCTTTGTCGGGTACACATGAGATCTTATGAGTCAGTAAGACAATAACTCATTTTGATCCATAAAGTTTCTACAAACTCCATGAGTTGAAGGCATGTTCCTAAAGATTGGCAATAGTGGGAGTTAGCAGAAACTTTTCACTATAATCTAGTATGATTGTTTATGTAATGGGGGAACACTTCTTGAAGGAAACAGTATGGCTCGGGATTCCTTGTTTTGCTATTATTTTTTTTAATTTTATGCTGATTGACCTATGGCTCAGGCATATTGCTAGCTAGCTCTTGCATCTTAACCCATTTCCATTTATCTGGCTTATGTAAGACACATGGCCTGTGGCTCACCTATTTTTCTACATCTTGCTTCTTGAGCAGTTGATAAGATGCAACTGCTATCATTTTTATATTCTGACCTTAAAGGTGGTTCACATATGGCCATGAACAGCCACAATTGTCTTTTGTTTCAGCATAGGTTCAAACAATAAAAATACAACAGAAAAAAAGAACCATAGGAAGCTTTCTTTCTATACATTGATGATTTCAAATAGGAATAGAAAGGTTACAAAGATGAGATTTGTACAGGAAAATACATGGCACTACAATATTAGGAATGTAACATGAAAGGAAATTTTAGATAAGAAAGTATGCAAGTGATTTTATGAAAGTTGGCTATAACTTAATTAATAAGAAAATAAATGACCTAGCATGCATAAAGAACCATTGGAAGGCAAAAGGATAAAGTTGGCTTGTAGAACAACTACTGAAAACACAAATACAAAAGGTATGTAGACAATTCAGGAATTTCTTTATCCTAAGCAAGTATAATAAAAACACATTTATAATCAGATTAATATTTCAAATAATCACTGTCAAAATAGTCAAGAATAAATGCAATTAGACAATTTGTGGCATAGTATTTTTTTGCCTGAACTAGCAGAGCAATGGGCAAAATGATGTTAAGGAATCTTTTGAAAATGAGTGTATCTGAGAAGTGCTTATTTGGCCCAACACATGACATTTTTTTAATAAATTTGAGAAGGATAGGAGAAAAGGAAATGTCAGATAGATGGCTTTTCTGGCCTTTTTTCATAGCATGTTACAACTTAATATTTGGTAAGATGAACAAAGCTTTGGAAAGTTTGATAGATAAATTCAGAATATGATATTGGACAATTTTCATTTAGAAACAGAATAAAGCTAAATTAAAAGAATGCTACTTCAAATTCTTATCTGAATAGTCATATCTTATTTTGAAGAAAGAATGTTGCTGTGATTCATCACCATATATTTGCTGTTGAGAAACAGTAAGAGAGAAAATTATTCATAGTTCTATATTTCTAAGCTATTTCTGACTTTTAAAATAATATGATGACAATCCTTTTTCAAATCAAAAAAGTAACCAATATGTTATTATCATATTTTTTCTTGTCTAAAAACACTTTTCTGTAGACAACTGAATTCCTGAAATTTTGTGTAACTGATGTCTAAGAAGTCTAAAGACACATTGACATTTGATTTATCAATATTGCTTTACGAGATCACTACCGACACCAATGAAGTGATGAAGGTTCTTTGATAAAAAATAGAAAGGTTGATTAGTTATTAGGTGAATTAACTAAAAGACACACAGAAAAGATCCAAATTAACAAAATTGGAAATAGAAAGGGAAGGTAAGAGACACCAAAGAAATCAGGGAAACATAAATTTAAAAATCTTTACTACAAAATAAAAACTTAAAATAAATTGATTAATTTCTTCATTTTAACTACTATCAATATTAAATCAAAATCAAATAAGTAATTTAAACATACTTATAACCCATACTGTACAAGAACCAATAGACAAAAATACCTATAGACAGATGGTTTTTAACACAGAATTCTACCAAACTTTTGGAGAAGAATTAATGTCAACTAACATTCCGCTTTATTTGCTGCCTTCAGGTACCATCCTTGGATTTTCTCAGTGATATACTGTTATATAGAAGTGTAACATGGAATTAAACCTTTTCTCATCAAGTTATTTTTTGTCATGATATTTTATTACAGCATTAAAAAACATAATTGAAAAACTACCCAAAGCACTGTGAACATTAAATTCAGGTCCTATCAATGTACTTAAAAAAACATAATTGAAAAACTACTCAAAGCACTGAGAACATTAAATTCAGGTCCTATCAATGTATTTAAAATAATATTAAGTTTAAAAAGTAATCCTAAAATTTATATGATGAAAAAGACCCAAGATGTACAAAGATACTCTGATACAAACAGCAATACTGTAGGTAGTTTCTTTTATATTGCAACATATTTTGTAGTGATATAACAGTAAAAATAATATTGTACTGACATGAAAACATGCAAGTAGACATGTGGAATAAATTAGAAGACCCAAATTTGTATATTTTTTTCTTGTTAAGTCTATACATTGTAGGATAAATATCCTAATCTTTGAGTGTTTATTAATTTTATTTATTCTACTCTGCCATTTGAAAATATATGTATTTTGCTACACTTAAGTTGTGTATCTTGTAAAAATTTTAGGGCTAATCACTTTATTTGGCTTAAGTCTTCCATTACTTGTTTTGAGAATAAACTATTACAGAATATCTGAAGCAGGTGGTGATATACAATGCTTTTTTATGTCTAACAGGGAGGATTAAATGAATACTTTCACACTTCTATACTTCATGTATTTTTCCAGTTTTCCTCAGCATTAAAAGCAGAGTATTTGCATCTCCCACTGCTATTGCTGGATTATTTTTGCATACGGTCCATATCTTATTTTATTATTTTGCTAGCATATTTTAATGTGTTTAAAAGTTATCACTGTTAAATAATCATCCTTGCTAATATCATTTAGTTAATTCTGTTTGATGAATTACAACAGCTCTCATGACTTTTTAGATATAAAAAATATTTTTAATACCAGCCTTTGTATTTTTGTATATGGCATCTAAAATATAAATGTTTTATTTAATTCAATAATTTATCTTTATCCCTTCTAATACTAACATTTTAATTAGGGTACTTCCAATATACTTAATTTGAATACAATTACTGATAAAGTAAGGTTTCTATATTCCCTTTCTAATTTCAATTCTATATTTTTGTGTTTTTTTACTTTATTATTTTCATCTTATTTAATAATTATTTTTCATTTATCTTTCAATTATTTTGCTTTATAATGTATATTGAACTTTATTATTTGTATCTTATAATCGATACCTCAATAATAGTAATCCATTTTATTTTAATGTCAACTCTTTTTCTGTAAGCTTTAATTTACTGTGTGTGAGAGAATTTTAAAAACAGAGGATGTAGGGGCTGGAGAGATGGCTTAGCGGTTAAGAGCACTGTCTGCTCTTCCAGAGAACCCGGGTTCGATTCCCAGCACCCACATGACAGCTAACAACTGTCTGTAGTTCCAGTTCCAGGCAAACACCAAGGTAAATAAATAAAGTTAAAAAAAAAAAAAAAAACAGAGGATGTAGTATATGGGCACTGTGATGCATACTAAGACCTAAGCAGAAATATGTGGGGTTTATTTATCTCCTTTTATCTAGTTTTGCAACAGGGTACTGTATTTTTATATCTACTTATTTTAAAATAACTGGTTCAGGAGTTTTCATCCAATTCTGTTTCTGCTTTCTATCTTGTTGTAGGACTGTTTAGATTATATAAAGGAGCCACTACTTCTGACATTTTCTGTGAATTTTAGGAATTACATTCAGATTGTCAGTAGTGTTGTGTCACATATTTTTACTACCAAGAAATCTTTCTTTTTTACATTTTCAATTATATATAAAATTTATTCTTTTAGGTAGCTTTATCTTATTTTATTTGAGGTTGTATAATAAAACAGAAAAAGTTACATTTATGAATAATACAAAATTTGAACTAAAACGTATATAATCTAACATATTTATACCAAAGTAGCACCAGATATTGCATCTGGTGGGGGCCTATTCCCAGTTTATTGGATAATTTTTTAACTTTCTTATGGAAAATAATAAATTATACATGAATGGAGCCACCTCCGCTTAAGAATACATCTTTAATTTATGAATTATCTCTCTTTTTGGGCCAAACCAATCAATCCCTCCAGATGTTATTTTATTTTCAATTTCCTTTTGAAAGTATAGTTTTACACATCTAACTTCTAAAGGTACAGATATTCAGGTCATATTAATTGTCATTACTTTCACTTCCCTTATGGTATTAAAATTCAAGGAATACCTGTGCATACTGTGTATACTTCAAAAAAGATTTATGCAGCCACTGTGTAAATACTTCAATACAGATTTATGCAGTTGTCTTTTAAGTCAGATAACAGAATTATTATAATAAATCTGCAGTTAACCTACATTTGTACTTACATGTGGAATTATTTTTTCATAGCTTTTATTTCCTCACATATTTAACTTATTTTCTTTTGTCTCAATCTATTAGAAGTCATTGAAAGGTTATTGTTGTCTATGCTAGATAAATTTCCTAGCATTTTTTTCTAAAAACAGTTCTTTAGTTAGGTAACTAACACTCAGATCTTCAAATATGCTCTGTTATTGTGTGATGTGTCTATTTGTTTTATTTATTTGCTTCCTCACAATAGACAATCTCAGTTGACCTAGTTTTAGATTAAGGTATTATTTATTCTTCCTGTTCAAATATGCTATTTTACCCTGACAGTGAATTTTTATGTCAATTATTACAGTGATAAACTCCAGAAATTCTAGTTGGTTCCTTTAGTATATAATTTATACCTCCATAAATATTCCCTTTGATGAAACATAGGTTTTAGACTTTTATGATTTTAGCAAGTGTATTTTAACTTTTTGAACACTTAGAATAGGTAGGTTAGACCTTTTTGGCTTGATTTAAACTATGTATTTCCTTCCTCATAGATACTGTGTTGCTTTTATTTCCTCCATATATAAGCCACACTACATTTATAGTGCTTTTGTCTCCCAATTTTCTTTGGAAACTGGACATTATAAATACCTATGTTTTACTGTTCCAGAAAAGTAGCCATTTCTATGGAACTTTTACTATTCTTTGACAATGACATACTTGCATATAATGTATTCCTATTACTCTCATAACCTACAATCTCTTATCTATATTCTACCCCTGCCAACCCCTACTCTATAGCTTTTTTTTTTCCTCACAGGACATTTAATGCTGTATCTCAACAACTTTCCTAATTTTATTTTGTGAATCTTGAAACCTATTTTATATAATTTATAAGTATGTTTGTGACCAGTCCGGCTTATAGTCACAGTCCCACAGAAACACACAAAAGCTTATAATAATTTTATGCTGATTGACCTATGCCTCAGGCATATTGCTTGCTAACCCTCAATTCTTAAACTAACTCATAATTCATATCTTGTTTAACCAGGCAGCTTGGTACCTTTTTTCAGGGCAGCATTTTAACCTCTTGCCTCTTGTGGTATCTCCCTGGTGTCTCTTTATTTCCAGAATTTTCTTAATCTGATAGTCCTACCTAAACTTAACTGTCTGCCTTCAGCCAATCAGTGTTTTTATTAAACCAGTATGCAGGAAAATTATTTACAATGGAATAGAACACAATCCCACTATATACTCTATTCTTTCAAACTTGAATGGTTACCCACTCAAGTATAGATACCTTGGATACTGTACTGGTTAGATTTTATTTTCAACTTGACTCATTTAGATTTACCTGGAAATAATCTCAAAGAATAGTCACTCTGATAGGCCTGTAGTCCTATCTAAGATACTGTCTTGACTTATGAATAAAGTATGTCAGTAGTCTTGCAGCTTACACTTGGATCAGCAAACAGCTGCGTTTCCAACAGATATTTGTCAGAGAAAAATACCTGTGGAAACAGATTCTTATTTGGCAAGAATCAGTAGTCTTCAGGAGAGTGTAAGAATTTGTAAAATATGGACAGCTTGCAGGCTCTTTTCTCTATTATTAAATTGGTAATTTTGTGGGTGGTTTCTAGTTTTACATTGTCAGTCACACATTTTCTCTATAAAATTTCTTCTTTGTTAAATATTTTCTCCCAAGATTTAACAGGGGCCAATGCTTCTCAAATCTCTTATCTGAAATTGCTAACTACAACTCTTAATTCAGGAAACTTTTTTGACTCAATAGAGAGAGTTAGGTACATATGAGAACACAACACATGTAACATTAACCTTGTCTCAAAGTTCTAAAAATGAGGATAAGGCATGCATATAAAGAATAGGGAGATGCCTCAAGCATATGTATAGTGCCTACTTTGTAGAGTATGTTTTCTAGGAACTCAGCATATAGATTCAATGGTAGAATCTATAATGCTCCAAGAGAAAAATGCAGTGTAAAATATGGTATGAAAAGATAAATATATTACTATTCCCAGGAGATTTTATTGTTGGAAAAAAGTATAGTGTAGGGTGATGGAAAAAGAGTGCCTTATCAAAGCTTGTCTTTAATGAGAGATTGCTATATGGCACCCTTTTGAGAAAAAAGGGAACTGTATAAAAGCATGTCTTGCAGATATGAAAAATTTGTTTGACTTTAAAATATTGTTCTTGTAGCATTGTATCTATGTCTATTAATTTTGTAACTACAAGTAGCTGACAAATGACATAAATGCTGTGAGAGAAGGATATGTGTTGCTCAATATTGAGTTAAGTTTGCAAAAATGCTAACTTGTGCAGATAATATAAGTTTATGTAGGGAGCATAAAATTGTATTTGGGGAAGCATAAAGGGTAACAATTGAGGCTTTCGTGATAATTATAATCTATTTATAAAAATATGATGAATTTCTTACCATTAAAATTAGGAGCCAATAATAAAGTTATTCGTGTAACCCTGGTAAGAAAAACTCTGTTTAAATATAATAAAGAGGGATTAGTTCTTCTCTGAAATTCTGGTGCCTTTCTGTACAGAAACTGTCTGGCTGTGGGTTCTTTTTGTTTGGGAGACTTTTTAATGATTGCTTCAATGTGGATATATGTTAAATATCTAATAAATCCTGTGATATCACAGAGACCAAACAATCAAATCCTAGGCAGACAGCTCAAGAAATCCTTGATCCTTGAATACAAGGATAAACAGCTGAGTCAATCACACACACCTTTAATCCTAGCACAGGAAGAACTGGGAGTGGTGATCAACATCCTTTATCCCATAACTGCAGAGACAGAACTTTTTTCTGTGTCTGTGAGTTCAAGGCTACATGCCTTTAAACCTAACCTGGATGGGATAGAGTATATTAGGGATCATAGAAACCAGGCAGAAGCAGGAGCAACAGGCAGAAGAGACCAGGAATGAGGCTGAAAAATTTTCAAGACAGTTTTGTGAGAATTGACTGTAGTGCTTGCTCTCTCTCTGATATTTTAGCCTTCCCCCAACTTTTGGCTTAGAATCTACTTTTCTTACAACCCAAAATTGTGCTTTTGCACTCCAAGTTTCTTAGGAATTAACTTCAATGGTTTATCTGGTCTTGATTTAATTTTGGTAAGGGATAACTAACCAGAAAACTATATTTATTTTAGGTTTTCCAACTTTGCAGATTAAAGGTTTTTGAAGAAAGACCCAATGATTCACTGGATTTTTCTCTGTATCTATTGTTATACCCCATTTTTATTTCTAATATTGTTAATTTAAATATTCTTTCTTTGCCTTTTGGTTAGCTGAGATAAAAGTTTATAATCTTGTTGATTTTAAAAACATCCATGAATCCTCCTGAGAAGGGGAAATAGATAAGTTTTCCTCATTAAATAGGGAGCCTGTGGTGGTAAGGGGAGATGGACAAAGAACAGAAACAAACAGGATGGTAGAGTTGAGGGATGGACAGAGATGTATAAAATTAAAATAGATATCATAACACAGAAATCCATTTTGGGGTTAGAGAGAATATGTTGGTTGGAAAACTCCAGAAATTTATAAAGATGACCTTAGATGAGACTCTAAGCCATAATGAAGAGGTTGCTTTAATGGCCTTCTCATGTAATTAAATTGATGACAGTCCTAATTGTTATCATAGAAACTTCATCTTGCAACTGATAGAAGCAGATGCAAAGATCCATTGCTAAACAAAGGCCTGAGCTTCCAGGTCAGTCAAAGAGAGAGAGGAGAGGTTATGTGAGCAATGGGTTCAAGATCAAATTATATATTTTCTTTAATATATACTTTGGCTCATTAATTTAAAATTCATGTCCTTAAAATTAATACTTGTATGTAATTATCTATATTTATAATGTTTTTTTCTCTTTGTTCATCTGTGTTCTACTCTTAATGTTTTGGTTTGGTCTATAAATAGTAATCCTATACTCATAAAAAATATAGCAGTCTATTAAGTATATACATTTTATAATAAAGTCACTTGAAACACACCATTTCATTGTGATAAGAGACTCAAAATGTGAGCTATTCTGAAATATGTAAACAATTGTTACTAATGACAAATCCTTTAAACTTTTTGTAATTTTACATTATATTTATTAACTTCTACTCATTCTCTTTTGGGTAGCCTGTCATAGAAATTATACTATACTCTTCTTACCAAACAGAACTGAGCAAACAAATAAGGACTGGGGACCCTGAAGGACAGACTCAGACCCCGCCCTGAGGTGAGCAGGGGTCAGCAGGCCCGAGCACCTGTATCCCTGCCAGGGAGTATTGAGTTCCGGTAGGTTCCAGTTCCAGTTCTGGGACCAGGTGCTGTCTGCAGAGTGTGTCCCCATGCACACTGTAGCAGGCAGAAGTAAAATCTGACTGCCACAGTCCCCCCAGCTGCTGCTGAGGGAATTTGCAGGGCCACCACCCTGCCTCCAATTGGTCAAACAGAGAAAGATTGAAGACTTGAAATTCAGTCCCCTGCCCAGAGCAGAGGTAGAGATTGAGCAGACCTATTCCTCAGAGGTGACAGGAGGCACACAAGCAGGAGTGCCACAACTGATCATGTAAGGTTCTATATGTAATATTTATATATGTATATACCAAGTTTGATGCTCTACATCTGCCCTATTTTATATAACTATAGCCTCCAGGTTAATAGAAACTGTTACTAATGGCAGAGTTTGATGTCATTTTGAAAGGGCACATCTGATGTTTACACTATTGTATGTGAAGGCCACTTCTCAAATGAATTTTTTAGTTTATAAACATTTATTTTGACTTCATGTCTTCACTATTATAAAAATCTTTGTAATATAATAAACCATATATTTACCTTAGCATTATGCTTTTACTCATGTGGTATAAAGAACTTATCACATAGAATCAAATATTTTAAACAGGTAGTTTAACATTTAGTTGTATCTTCTGCTGCAAGTTCTATGTTTTTTTAATTATATCAAAATAACAAAAGATATTTATTCCTGACAGTTTTCTTTTCAGATTCATTTTATCATTTTATTTGTATTATTATATTTTGGACTACACCTCTTTTATCTTAACTACATTCATTTTAATTTGCTAAAATATTGTTTAAAATTTTCTAAATTTTTTGGGCAGTAATTCTAGGGACCATTGTATTACACAATCAGGTTTTTTTTTCCTCAACATGCTGAAAATACTGACACCTATATATGATGTTGAAGTGTAGAATGTGTGGACTTCTTAGAGGCCTGGAGATAAACCCAGCCTCAATCAGTACAAATTGGTGATAGCCAGTGCCTTAAAATAATGTGATGTTGGGGGCTGGAGAAGTAGCTAAGAGTTTAAGAGCACTGGCAGCTCTTCCGGAGCTCCTGAGTTCAATTCCCAGCAACCACATTGTGGCTCATAACCGTCTATAATGATATGCAGGCATATTATGCTGGTAACACACTGTATATATAATAAATAAATAAAATCTCAAAAAATTAATATGCTGTTAAACATTTCCATATAAGCCAACCTAGGGTTTTCCTGGGGCCTTGAAAAGTGTGGAGTCTAGATACAACATTTTTAAACCAGTAATAGACCACCACCAAAAGCCAAAGGTACCAATAAATCAAAACCCTTTCTCCTAGCTGGGGGGAGGGTCTTGGAAAAAAAGCATTTAAGTCTTTCTGCCCATAGTAAAATTAAAGTTGCTTAATTCACTCTGTTCCCATGAGCTGAGATATTGCTTCAGTGCCATCTTGAACCCCTTTCCCAAGGGGAATAGCAGGACCCTGAACAAAGAGGCATAGAGACCCCTGACCCCAGTCCAGACACTCTTAACATTTTTGACACCAATGATATTGGGGCTTTTGGTTTCACTATTGACTACACCTCATTTTTTTTTAATTGCTGCAATCATTTTTTGGCTTTAGAATTTTTCCTGCTTTTGTCATTGATGTTCCACATATGAAAGACTGTCGACTTCCTCCTCTTTCTTAGGGGTGCCCCCTTCACACTCAGCTTCATGAGATAGTAAAGTTTGAACCGCTTCAGTAATAATCTGTGAGATGACACTCACTTTCATTGTTTTGTTTTTTTGTTTTTTTGTATTCCTATCTGACTCAATCTTTGTCTTCAGAGGCTATACTTTCATTTTTTTCCGTGTTTGTTTTCTTATGGTTTTAGAAATAAAAATCCTTGTTCAGGTTTTCTTGGCATTTCCTTGTAATCAAGTAACACAGCATGGTCTGGATACCAAATGAGCAGGCCCTCAAACTAAAGATAGAAAAGCTAAAACATTCTGTTGTAAGACTTCAGTTTCTGACCCTTAGATCTCTCCTAAAAAATAAAAGAGCATATTATGAATAAAAATGCTATTTTTAACAAAAAAAGAAGCCAATAACTTCCTCATTTGCCCAACCTGCATCTTGGGCATCTACCCCTCCAAAGTATGCTTTGGACAATTTAACTTCCCAGGCTGAGAAGCAGAGGCTTGAGACTGCTCCTTTGCTTTTGCAGCTGGCTCAGAAGCCAAAGCTTTTCACAGGTGGCTATTCCTTAGCAGCTTCCTGGCCTTCAGTGGCTATCAAACTTTTTCCCAGTGTTAGACCTGGCTATGCCCAGATAATTAGGTAACTGGCAGACAAGAGCACAGATGCTACTATAATCATTTAAACTAAAATGTGCCATTTTTCACACTAAAATGTTTTCCAATTCTAAGGCCCACTGTCTACCTAAGCTCAAAAATTGTTAATAAGCCCAAACCTATTTCCATTAAATGACTGTCACACCAAGACAAGCAGGTAGAATACTCTCACTTTTTTTGGAATTAGCAAAATGTTAGGCAAATTCTGTCTTTTACAAGATTCCAAAACAGAAGATGAAGAATTTGTTTTCACTCCTAGAAGGTCCCATATGTCCCTGACAGAGGATAGAGCTTACTCCCAAAGGAAGATATATATTACAAAAAATGCTTACCATGTTATCCACTACCAGCTTATATGACCATAAGCTTAAGCTGCCCCCTACTAAAAATCATACGCTAGACAATTAAGGAAATTTTAGGAATGCTTTTGCATTGTGGCCCCTTGCTATAGATTCATCAGGCCCGTTCTGACTTACATAAAGTGACTTTCAAATTTGACCAACTAATTTACATAAGACTAAAAAAAAACAACTGTTAATTCAGAAAACATATGAGAGAGAGCCAGATAAAATTATTCTTCCATTTCAATTTAAATGTGGATGCTGAAATAAGCCGTATTGAGACCTTGGGACCTGCTGCCCTTACTGTGGAGGAGATAAAGTGATGTGGAGAAGAGATGAAAATATGAGGATATGATATTATCTGAGCAAACAGAAAGTATATTGCAAGCAACCAACAAACTCTAAAAATGACAGAGATATCTGGCTTCCTGCACAATCACCCAAAGTTCCATTGTTAAGTATGAACATTCATCTTTAGTCAACAGTCCTAGAGTCTCTGGTAGACTTTTCAGTGAAACAAGAAATTTGAAGAACACTTCTCCCCATTCTGGCAGAGATTGTAATTTTTTTTTCGCTTTGTTCTATAGAATACCTGGCAGTTTTCTCTGTGAAGTAAGAACATGAAGGATTATCTTGGCTTGTTCCAGCAAAGTTATAGCAGTCACCTACCTCTGGGTCCTGTATGTCCAGGTTATATAGCATACTATCAAGCACTCAAGGCAAGAACAGTTACTTTCACAGCGGCTAACTGTTGCTACAAAGTGGTCTTCAGTTTCAGGAAATAATGTTTCTTAATAAATTGTCTTTGTCAAATGCTGCCTCATATTTTCATTTTGTCTCAATCTACTTTGTGTTGCTATGATACTATGTATAATCATGTACTTAGATTTTTATTATTATTATGAATGAAGAAGTCACATTTTCTATCGTTGTATATCCATATTCAAGGTCCCATACCCCTCCCACCACGTCAGGTCATTCTCTCTTCTCCACATCTCCCCATTTCCCCCATGGAAAGGGGTTCCAAGATCCCAATATTACTTAGTTCAGCCTCTACTCCTAGCAAATCCAGTTTTCTCCCCCCAACATCAAGACTGAGACAGGTGTTTCTCTGGGGGGTGGGATCCAAGGAGTCTGTCCAAGGATATTCTGATCCCAAGATGTTCAAAAGTTGTGGTTTGCAGCTTGGGCCTGCTTTGCTTTTTTTGTTGTTTAGAGTCCACTAAAGAGTGAGTACATCACCTACTTATCTTTCTGGGTTTGTGATACCTTGCTCAGCAGGATATTTTTGAAATCCATGCATTGGCCTGCAAATTTTAGGATATAATTTTTTCTTACTGCTGAGTAGTACTCCATTGTGTAGATGTACCATTGTTAATCCATTTGTTAATCCATTCTTCAGTAGAGGGGCTTCTAGGTTGTTTCCAGGTTCTTGCTATTACAAATAATGATGCTATGAACATAGTTGAGGCAATGCCATTGGAGTGCGACTATGCATCTTTAGGGTATATACCTTGAAGTGGTATTGCTGGGTCCTTGGGGAGACTGATTCTCAGTTTTCTGACAAACCTCAATACTGCATTCTAGAGTGGCTGAACAAGCTTACACTCCCACCAACAATAGAGGAGTGTTCCCCTTACTTTGCACCCTCTGCAGCAGAGGCTGTCATCTGTGTCTTTTATCTTAGCCTATCTGACAGGTGTCAGGTGGTATCTCAAAGTTGTTTTGATTTGCATTTCTCTGATGGCTAAAGATGATGAGCACTTTTTCAAGTGCCTTTCAGTCATTCATAATTCTTCTCCTGAGAATTCTCTTTTTAGATCTGAACCCCATTTTTTTATTGGGTTATTCAAGGTTTTGGCTCTAGATTTTTGAGGTCTTTATATATCTTAGAGATCAGTCCTACATCACTTGTAGGGTTGGTATAAATCTTTTCCCATTCTGTAGGAGATCCCACTTATTGATTGTTGATCTTAGTGTCTATGCCACTGGTGTTATTTTTAGGAAGTGGTCGCCTGTGCCAATTCATAGAAGTGTATTTTCCACTTTCATTTCAATCAAGTTCAGAGTGCCTGGGTTTATGTTGAGGTCTTTGATCCACTTGAATTTGAATTTTCTACAGGGAGGCATGCTTCGATCTATTTGCATTTTTCTATACACTACCATCAAGCTATGCCAACACCATTTGTTAAACATACTATTTTTTTCCATTGAATATTTTGGGCCTCTGTCGAAGATCAGGTGCTCACAGGTTTTTGGGTTAATAGATTCTCAAATCTATTCCATTGATCCATAAGTCTGTTTTTATGCCAGTACCAGGCTGTTTTTATTACTGTAGCTCTATAGTATAGCTTGAAGTCAGGGATGGTGATACCTCCTGAGGCTCTTTTGTTGAGTAAAATTGTTTTGGCAATCCTGGCTTTCCTGTTATTCCAAATGAAATTGAGTATTGTTCTTTCAAGGTACAAAAAATATTGTGTTGGGATTTTAATGTGCAGTGCATTGAATCTGTAGATTGCCTTTGGTAGAATGGCCATTTTTACTATGTTGATCCTACCTATCCAGGAATATGGGAGAACATTTCATTTTCTGATATCTTCTTCAACTTTTTTTCAGTGACTTAAAATTTTTGTCAAAGAAATCTGTTACTTCTTTGGTTACAGTTACTCCAAGGTATTTAGTACTATTTGCAGCTATTATAAAGGGTGATGTTTCCCTTATTTCTTTTTCAGATCTTCTATCTTTACTGTATAGAAGGGCTACTGATTTCATTGAGTTAGTCTTATATCCTGCTACATTGCTGAAGGTGTTTATCAGCCATAGAAGTTCCTTGGAATAATTTTGTGTGTCACTTATGTATACAATCATATCATCTGCAAATAGAGATAGTTTCACTTCTTCTTTTCCAATTTGTTTCCCCTTAATCTCCTTTTGTTCTCTTATTGCTTTAGCTAAAACTTTGAGAACTATATTTAATAAATAAGAGAGAGGTCATCCTTCTCATTCTCACTGGAAGTGATCATAATTGTGTTTTGTACTTTATTTGCTTTCAGAAATATTATCAGATCAATGATACTAATGTATACTGCATACCATCTTTATAATGTCATGATATCCAATGTAAAATCTCAAGGTTATCAAAGTGGTAGAAATTGGTAAAAGGAAGAGCTTTTGTCTTGGAGTAATTTCTAAGTTGGATAGTGAGATACGTAGATTGTAATTTCTGTTACTATTCATCCATACTTGGTTGGCCTTTGCAATTACAAAATTGCTCATAAGTCAGTAATTCTTTCACTGATAAGCCCTAAACCATGTTTTTTTTTTTAAAGACAGGGTCTCTCTTTGTTGTACTTACTATATATAGAGAAACACATTATGTTAACCAGGCAGACTTCAAAGTCACAGTGTTCTGTCTTTGCCTTGTGAATACTAAAATTAAAATCTTGTACCACCTCACCAAGCCTCAACATAATATTACAATCAATCATATTAAGCTACATTTTACTCCAAAAACTAGAGTTAGGTAATATAATTCTTTTGGTTTCTTGGTCCATGCTCAATGTAGTATGAGTTTATCTTTGTATATATCTCCCTAGGAAAAGCCACACAAAATAATTGATGCCCAAACAGATGCAAAACTAAAGATAATTTGAGAAATTAGTAAAATTATCTTTTCAGTGGGTAAAATGATTTGCACCTGAGGCTGATATGAATGTTAAACATCTATGAGAGCTATATCTATAGAGCTACTTTTTCTTATATGCTATAGAATGATGTTTTTCTTGATATTTTGACAATTGCTGAGGATGAGTGATAAAACAAACACCTATACTCATGAAATATTAGAATAGATATATAAGAGCAGAGCAACCTTTGGAAAAATCCCAAGACAGTTCTTTCCTTTCTGTTTTGTGGGATGGTATGACATTGTTTCAAACTGGTTCTATTTTGTGTTTGCAGGGACAGAATGTAGAATGAGTTATAATCCATGAAATTAGCACATATAGCATATGATCATTAGTGGACTATGATTGTTATTAAGTGGTCTTTGTTGTGAACATAAGTCAGGAAAATGAGAGCAATATGCCTTCTCCAAAATAACTTGCTCTTATAAATTGAGTAATTACTACAAGAAAATGTTGCAAGGGTTATATTCTCTCTATTATTTTTTATTTGCCTAGAGAAATAGGACCAAATGGAAATGCTTTCTTCTTTTGTATCTTTTGTGGGGTTTAAGAGAAAGAACACAAACTAGACTGGCAATAAAGAGCTTTTTTCTGGTACATAAAAATTTGTAAATCATTCAAAGAATTACAGTGTGAAGAAGGTGAGATGTAAGAAAGAATAATGTTGGGGATGACAGTGAGATGGGAATGTTTCTTTGTATGTTGTGAATATCATTCTGTAAAGAAAGTAATTGGTTTTGCCTGTGTCAAGCATTGTAGAAGTAAGCAGGGCAGAGTCAGATAGACTTGAACCAGCTGCAAAAGAAGAACAATGTAAGAAACTCAGGAAAGTCGTGGGCCAGGCCATGTGGCCAGACAGATTAATGGAAATGGATTGAATTAAAATGAAAGAGCAAGCTAGCAATATGCCTGAGATATAGGTCAAACAGGATGAAATGAATATAAGCATCTGTGTCATATTTTGGGGGATAAACAGCCATGGGCAGGTTTGGGCTTCTTACCTGGACAAATTCAGACACTTCATGTTACATACGGCCTCTCAACCTGGGGTTACAACACCCACATAAAGTCTGAAAAAGTTTAAGAAGCATTCTAAACACAAAAATGAAGCCAGAAGTGGCTTCTGGAATTGTATATCTCAAGTGAGTCATGGTACAGAGACAATGCAGTGTTTGGAGTTGAATTTCAAACTGGTGGGTTTGCAACAGGCATCTTAAATTAAGGCTGATTCTCAGAATTCTCACAGAAGACTCAGTATAAGCAACAAGCTGAATATGATTGATTTAAGGTTTCTGCTTATATTTAACAGAGAACAGAGTCAAAAATGGTTTCTTGGTAGCAGAATTTTCAGGAAGTGCTGTTTGCTGGCAGTGAGCAGAAGTGGCTATTTTAAAAGTATTGCTAGCATTTTAAAAGCTTTTCTGGTTGGAACCTCATTTAGGGATACACAATGTAACAGATTTAGATTATGAAAAAAATTAAATGGGGTACAATGTATGTAAAATGGGCATAGGCTTCAGAGAGAAAAAGAAAATGGTAGAGAAAGTACATAAAAAAGAGAAATAGAGAAATAAATTATGAAAAGCTATGTAATTGGGGCAAATACACAAAGTGTCTGGATTATGGTTTTATTTTGTTTTCTTCCAATTTTTTAACTCTTAATTAGGTATCTACAGAAAAACAAGTGATTGCAAAGGCTGGTAAGTTAAACTTAGATATTTTAAATGTATCTTGACTTTGAAATTTATGTCTAATGAAATGTTGCTTTACAAAAGAATTTCTGCTTTTGTTTTCAGAGATGATAAGAACCTGTTTATTGCTTCCAGGCAAATATGGTTTGATATCCAAAAACCACCTGAAAATTCTCTAATAGAAAGAGATGTTACATCATCTAGGATGTCACTTAAGATGTTCCAGTATCAGAAACACATGAGATCACCAACAACCTTTAATCAACAGGATGTAGCAAGAGAATGCTATGCCTGAATTACCAAAATATTACTTATACATGTAAGCTTTTGTAAATGGTTAATGGTTATAGTCAATCTCTTTCTAAAAAGAGAGGAGATGGAATATGATACAGGAATGATTAGAAAACATAAATGGATTTTGGTTTATTGAAGCAAATTTAAGGTCAAATTTGTTACAGTTATATATTTTTCTACTCTTCTTTAAAGTAAAATGTTTATGTAACTCACTGAAAATCATAATATGTAATTAAAAA
The DNA here is from genome assembly GCA_004025045.1 of Sigmodon hispidus. Classification (NCBI taxonomy): domain Eukaryota; kingdom Metazoa; phylum Chordata; class Mammalia; order Rodentia; family Cricetidae; genus Sigmodon; species Sigmodon hispidus. The sequence goes on along the minus strand of PVIH01005958.1, from coordinate 60,060 downwards.
TGAAAATTAATAGCATCTATGATAACCAAACTTATAGAATGTTAGTTAGGCTTTTGTAAGTATACAAAGATATATTTCAATTAAATAAGTAGCCTACAAACACTTGAAAAACTGTAGAATATGGCATTTAAAACATTTAAATAGCTTAGACTTTTATGGACATAGACAGGTCTACTCCTGCCAGTACCAATGTTTTTCAAGAGAGTGGAGAGCATTGAAGAAACTTCATGAGAAACTTACTTTGTTACAATGATTAGCCACTTTTTGTATTGACTGCTTGACAATATGCTATATAAAATTGACATGAAGGACCCATAGGAAAGTGACCTCTGTGAACTTTGGTGGAACAAGCTGAGATGGTCCCTCAGGTTCCTACTTTGCAGAGAAAATTGCCAGGCAGCCTTCAAGACATAAGTAGAAGAAACTGATGAACTATGCGAGAGTTCATGCATCACTGAAATTTATGCCAGGGACTCTGGGCCTATAGACTAAAGATGGATGTCCCAATATTACAGAGAAACTTTGGGTGACTGTACAGTTAGACAAGTGTCATATCTCTTATTTCTAGGTTTTGGGAGTTTTGTGCAATTCTTGTTTATTTGGGTAAAATACCCTTCTCTGGACTTTGATCTAGTTAAAGGTTTAATAATTATAGGTAAAGTTTTTCTTAGTTATTTTAAAAGGTATAGATATGAAACTTTAGACTCATAGACTGGTCAAACTCAAGTGACTACATTAGTAACTCTGTGCCAAACAAAGACCTTTTATAGCAATTATGGCACTTAAATAGCACTACTATCTAATCATATCCAGATATTTCTTCTGACTAGGAAAAAAATCTGGAAAAGTCAGTTTAGAAATTCTATTAGTTCTCCTGTTCCCAAACTAGAATTAAAACCTTTACTATAAATACAATTTTACCATCAGATTTGAGTTAGAGTCCAAAGTTTCATTAATTTTAGGTCATAGATCAGATGTTAAAGGCATATGTTGGTTGTTTTTAATAGTTGCAAATTGAATTTAAACCTTTTGAGAAATCTTTTCTTGAAAATCTCTGCTCATTATTGTAGATTTATAAAGAGTCTCATCAGTTGACAATTTTAAATAATGACATTTTCATATATGGAAAATTAAGTGGAATATTATAAAAATTATTGTAGGGAAAGCAATTCCAGTAATAACTGGAATGCATTTTATTCCTTCATAGCCATTAAATTTTAAAATACCTAGCTACTTTTTCTGAACCAATAAAATAGCTAATAAATTATTAGGATATAAAAATATGGTAACTGAGCATTCAAATGTTATTAAATAATCATTTTTCAGACAAGAAAAATTACTAAAATTAGAAGTATATTAGATATGTAATTGTAGTAATTTTAAATTAGTTCAGTCATTAAAATAATACATTTTTACTGGAAGTTTAAGAACTTAAAGTAGAAAATCAGCTTCTATACAAACTCAAAAGTAATTGTGCTAATTAAAGGCCTAAATTTTTTTAGTCTTAAAACGTACTAGACAGTTCAATTTTATCTGCCAACACTATTTTATATTTTTTGTGGCCTCAAACTACATTCCTTTTTCAGATACCCAAATTTACTGCAATTGTCTTAATAGTCAGAGAATAGAATGCATTTGATAGCTCTAATAAGGATCCTCTTTTTTTTCCCAAGTCCAATACTTTTTAATATCTTCATTTTTGACATAATTCTTTTTTATTATTATGAATAAAGAAGTCACACTTTCTATCTTTATATATTCTTATTCAAGGTCTCTTCCCCCTCCAACAACAACAGGTCATTCTCTCTTCTCCACAAAACTCCTTCCGCACCCCACTCCCAGCCAGGCAGCAGGCAGTCCCAAGATCCCACAGTCCCAAGATTGCTTAGTTCAGACTACACTCCTGGCAGATCCAGTTTTCTCCCCCAACCTCAAGAGTGAGTCAAGAGTTCCTCTAGGGGGAGTGGGATCCAAGGAGTCAGTCTAGGGTGTTTCTGATCCCAAGCTGTTCAGTGGTTGTGGCTTGCAGCTTGGGCATGCTTTGCTTTTCTCTTATTTGTTTGTTTGTTTGTTAGTTTAGAATCCACTAATGAGTGAGTACATTCCCTGCTTATCTTTCTGGTTTTGTGATACCTCACTCAGAAGGATATTCTCCAAATCCATCCATTTGCCTTCAAATTTTAGGGTATCATTTTTTCTTACTGTTGAGTAGTACTCCATTTTGTAGCTGTATCACAGTTTGTTAATCCATTCTTCTGTTGAGGGACATCTAGGTTGTTTCCAGGTTCTTACTATTACAATTAATGATGCTTGTTATGCGCAACCTCGTCCTGCAAAGAAGATGCAACACATGGCTCTTCTTTCAGCAGTTTTATTCAGGAACCTAGAATTCTGACTTAGTTACTTACAACAGGGACTGAATGACTTGCTACATCTTCTCTCTCTCCTGTTGTGGAAAACCCGCCCACAGCCTAAATAGCCTCTGGGCAGCAAACCCCAGTATGCCACGTGGGTACTGCCTATAGGTCCAGGTATGCGGATGTAAGCCAGATCCTCAGCCTAGCCAATTAAGGAATTGTTTGTCACTGAGAGCACTCACCATGTGGAAGGTGGAGGGTGGAATCCAGTGCCATCTTTAAGGCATGGCTACATGCAGATCTCCACAGTTCCCCCTTATTTACATCATAGCAACAAGCAAGAGTAGAGGCCTGATCTCTGTAGAGTGTACCAGGGAAATTGCACTGATCCTCATTCAGATGTCATCCACCCAATGAGTACCAGACCAGTCCAATACCCTTTTTCACAGAGGTGGGATGCAAGGTATCAACCCACATGCAATCAGGCATGCTCTTCTTGGGGCCCAAGTCTGGGCGGGTCCCAAGTGCAGTGTTCAAGCTTTGCATCCTGTGCCTAGGAAAATTAATCCTTTAAGGTAGCTGGCCAAGCATAAGGGGACCGTCCTGTTTTAACAGCTGTAAAGGCTTGAATAATCGTGGCTGCATTGCAACACTGGGAAGCCTAATCCGGCAAATGCACCACAGGCACAACAAGGAGATCAACACCAGAAGGCCCATCAAGGCTCCTATACCCGCCCACTCCTTAAGATGGTTCATGGCTTCAAAGCCGCCAGTCTGGCGTCCAACTGGGTCGAGTTCACTGTGACAATAGCCACCCTCAGCTGCTCCATCAGGTTGTTGAATTCTCCCATCCAATTTCCTAAAAGATAACTAGACAATTGCTTAGACAAGTTTGCAGCATGGGTAAAATTGTCATATTGTATACTAGTCACACACAGTCCAACATATTTTCATTGACAGCCTAGTTGGGCAAACTGCCAGGAGGTGTCAAATTGCTCTTAAACCAGGTCAGTCCTTTGGTGGACCACCATCCAGCATTCTTTTAGCTGAATATTAATGCTGTTTTGTACACCCAGGGCTTGTGCCACACTGGCAGAAAGATTATTCAAGTTCTGACCAGTATGCACAGTATGACTCATGGAAACAGCCATAGTAGTACATTGGCCTCCCTGGCCTGGAGATTTAAAAACACACTGACTAGACCTACAAGACTGCTGGGTCATTCGTGCAGAGAGAATGCCAAATGCCACTTACTGAGTGCCTCAGGCTCAAACATATACCCAAGGTAGAGCACACAGGTAGAAATTCCACAGGTGTCTGGAATGTAAACAACTTAGGCTTACCTGCCCACACCTAGGATGACTGTGAGCCGCCATGTGGTTGCTGGGAATTGAACTCGAAACCTCTGGAAAAGCAGCCAGTGTTTTTAACCGCTGAGCCATCTCTCCAGCCCCTTTGGTACACTGCTCATAAACAAGCTGCATAATCAGAGGCATTGCTGCATCTGGGTCCCCAAAAATTCTGACTGTTGCCTCAACCATGCAAGTGATGAAGTCCTAGAATGGCTCCGTGAGACCCTGCAAAATCTTAGTGATGTTATCACTCATGTCGCCCTTATTTGGTAAGTCCTTCCATGCATTAATACCAATCTTATTAATCTGTTCATAAACTTGAACTGGGTAGCCTGTTTGTTGATTAGCAAATTGACCCTGGCTGAGCAGCATGTCTCTATCCCAAGCAGGATTTCTGGTGACCTGATTAGTTGTGGCCTCTTCACTGGCAAATTTAATTAGAAAGGCCTTCCAGTCTAGATACTGTCCTGGGCTCAAGCATGCTCACACAAGCCCACTCCAATCACTGGGTAAGTTAAGCATATCTCTGTTCTGACAACCTTCATGTCCCCGGGCTGAGAGAGTGCCTTAAACCACCATTCCCACCTTCTGCATAGGGAGGGGGAGCCGAAGGTGTGGTTTGACATGCTGAGAATCTGCAGCATTCTTCTCTATCTGGATCTCCCTTTTCCTTCCTTGTTTTTTTTCCTTTTTATGGCAGGGGAGTTCATGAATCTCTCCCGCTGCTAACAAGTGGAGGGGACTCAGAAAAACCTCAAGGCAGCCTGGCCAATCTCCATTGCCTCACTGCAGCACTAATCCCCAAGACATCTTCTTATCAGCTTCAGGTGGCATTGGAAAATGGAACCACACCTGCCCACAACCAATACACAGGCCTTGATCCTCCATGGAGACAAAAGTAGAAACTCCTTTCCCAAGTAACTTATTCTTATAAACAGATTTCAAAGTACATGCATTTGTTTAACTTAGCAGCCTTGGCAATCAATTTTCTCTCTGCAATTAGCTCATTAAAAGTTAAAAAATTAAAAGAACATGCAATAACCAGAATCTAGACTCTCTGTTTATCTGCAATCTTTATGTGGCTTTTTTTAATCTTTATTTCCTTCCCTGTTTAGGGGTTTTGAGATACTAAATCAGTTTTATTGAGAATTTCTAATCATTTTTCAACTCAAAGAGCTTTTAAAATGCTGTATCACTTTAATTGCTGACTCCGCCACTCTTGGCAAATTTTCTTCTTTTCTCTTCTTCTGTATTTATTTTGTATTTATCAAAAAAGCTCAGTAAAATGAATTTAAAATGCTGAAAAGTCTTTATTCATTTTGTATTTACCAAAAAACCCCAGTAAAATGAATTTAAAATGCTGAAAAGTTAACAACTATAAAGAAGATAAAAATCATATGCACTACTTATCAAGGGTGATAATGCAAAAAGGATTGCTACACATATATTTAATTCATGTCCAGCTTTCCCTCTGAATTTTTTTTCCATCCCTGTATATCCTCATTCAAGGTCCCTTCCCCCTGCCACCATATCAGGTCATTTTTCTTCTCCACAACTCCCCATCACCTCCCTGGGCAGGTAGCAGACAGTCCTATGGTGCCACTGACCCAATAATGCTTGGATCAGTCTCTACTGCTGGACAAATCCAGTTTTGTCCCCCATCCCTCAAGAGTGAGTCAGGTATATCTATAGTTGGAGTGGGGTCTGAAGGGTCAGTCCAGGGTGTTTCTGATCCTAAGGTGTTCAGTGGTTGTAGTTTGCCACTTGGGCATGCTTGCCTTTTTATCTTGTTTGTTTGTTTAGAGACCACTAATGAGTGAGTACAGTCCCTGCTTATCTTTCTGAGATTGTGATACCTCGCTCAGGAGGATATTCTCCAAATCCATCCATTTGCCTGTGAATTTTAGGATATCATTTTTTCTTACTGCTGAGTAGTATTCCATTGTGTAGATGTACCACAGTTTGTTAATCCATTCTTCAGTTGAGGGACATCTAGGTTGTTTCCAGGTTCTTGCTGTTACAAATAATGCTGCTATGAACATAGTTGACCTAAAACCTTTGGAGTGTGAATGTGCCTCATTAGGGTATATAGTCAGAAGTGGTATTGCTGGGTCCTTGGGGAGATTGATTCGCAATTTTCTGAGAAACCTCCATATTGCACTCCAAAGTGGCTGAACTAGCTTACACTCCCACCAACAATGGAGTGTTCCCCTTGCTCCACATCCTCTCCAACATAGGCTGTCATCTGTGCCTTTTATCTTAGCCAATCTAAGAGGTGTTAGGTGGTATCTCAAAGTTGTTTTGATTTGCATTCCTCTAATGGCTAAAGATGATGAGCAAATTTTCATGTGCCTTTCAGCCATTTGTAGTTTCTCTGCTGAAAATTTCCTTTTGAGATCTGTACCCCACTTTTTGATTGGGTTATTCAAGTTTTGGGGCTATAGATTCTTGAGCTCTTTATATATCTTAGAGATCTGTCCTCTATCACTTGTAGGGTTGATGATATTATTTTCCCATTCTGTAGGCTGTCGTTTTGTCCTATTGACAGAGTCCTTGGCTTTGTAGAAGCTTTCTAGGTTCAGGAGATTAAACTTATTGATTGTTCGTCTTAGTGTCAGTGCCACTGGTGTTATATTTAGGAAGTGGTCACCTGTGCCAAATTGTAGAAGTGTATTTCCCACTTTCTTTTCTATAAAGTTCAAAGTGGCTGAGTTTAAGTTGAGGTCTTTGGTCCACATGGATTTGAGTGAGAGAGAGATCAAATCAACAAAATCAGAAATGAAATGGGGGCCATAACAACAGACTCCCAGGAAATACAGAGAATTATCAGGTCATATTTTGAAAATCTGTATTCCACAAAAATGGAAAACCTAGAAGAAATGGACAGCTTTCTGGACAGGTACCATCTACCAAAATTAAATGAAGATCAGATTAATTACCTAAACAGGCATATAACCCTTAAGGAAATTGAAGTTGTCATTAAAAGCCTCTCCCAAAATAAAAGCCCTGGTACAGATGGTTTTAGTGCCAAATTATACCAGACATTCAAAGAAGAAAATTACCGTTACTCCTCAAAGAATTTCACACAGTAGAAACTGAAGGAATATTGCCAACTTCCTTTCATGAGGCCACAATCACCCTAATACCCAAGCCACACAAAGACACAACAAAAAAGAAAAATTACAGAAAAATTTCCCTCATGAATATTGATGCGAAAATTCTCAACAAAATTTTGGCAAACCGTATACAACAATGCATAAAAGATATCATCCACCATGACCAAGTAGGCTTCATCCCAGAAATGCAGGGCTGGTTTAACATATGAAAAACTGTGAATGTTATCCATCATATAAACAAACTAATGGAACCAAACCACATGATCATATCCTTAGATGCGGAAAAAGGCTTTGACAAAATCCAACACTCCTTTATGATTAAAGCCCTGGAGAGATCAGGAATACAAGGAGAATACCTAAATATAATAAAGGCGATTTACAAGAAGCCGACAGCCAGTATCAAACTTAATGGAGAAAAACTCAAATAAATGTCACTAAAGTCAGGAACTAGACAAGGATGTCCTCTTTTCCCTTATCTTTTCAATATAATTCTCAAAGTTTTAGCTAAATCAATAAGTGAATGAAAATAGATTAAGGGCATACAAATTGTAAAAGAAGAAGTAAAGTTATCTCTATTTGCAGATGATATGATTGTATACATAAGTGACTCACAAAATTCTTCCAAGGAACTGTTACAGCTGATAAACACATTCAGCAATGTAGCAGGATACAAGATAAACTCAAAGAAACTCAGTAGCCCTTCTATACACTAAAGGTAGAAGAGCTGAAAAAGAAATAAGGGGACATTACCCTTCATATTAGCTACAAATAATATTAGATACCTTTGAGTAACTATAACCAAAGAAGTAACAGACCTATTTGACAAAAATTTTAAATCATTGAAGAAAGAAATTGAAGAGAATGTAAGAAAATGGAAAGCTCTCCCATGTTCCTGGATTGGTAGAATTAACACAGAAAAAAATGCAATTCTGCCAAAGGAAATCTACAGATTCAATGCACTACCCATCAATATCCCAAAACAATATTTTTTGGACCTTGAAAGAACAATACTCAATTTCATATGGAATAACAGGAAAGCCAGGATTGCCTAAACAATTTTTCTCAACAAAAGAACCTCAGGAGGTATCACCATCCCCGATTTCAAGCTATATTATAGAGCTACAGTAATAAAAACAGCCTGGTACTGGCATAAAAAGAGACTTGTGGACCAATGGAATAGAATTGAGAATCCAGACATTAACCTAAAAACCTATGAACACCTGATCTTTGACAAAGAGGCCCAAGACATTAAATGGAAAAAAGGTAGTATTTTAACAAATGGTGTTGGCATAACTGGATGCAAGTGTGTAGAAAAATGGAAATAGATCCGAGTCTGTCACCCTGCAAAAAACTCAAATCCAAGTGGACCAAACACCTCAACTTAAACCCAGCCACTTTGAACTTGATAGAAAAGAAAGTGGGACATACACTTCTACAAATAGGCACAGGTGACCACTTCCTAAATATAACACCAGTGGCACAGGCCCTAAGACCAACAATCAATAAGTGGGATCTCCTGAAGCTGGGAAGCTTCTACAAAGGCAAGGACACTGTCAATAGGACAATACACTAGCCTACAGAATGGGAAAAGATTTTCACCAACCCTACAAGTTATTGAGGACTGATCTCTAAGATATATAAAGAGCTCAAGAATTTAGAGCCCCTAAACCTGAATAACCCTATCAAAAAAATGAGGTACAGATTTAAAAAGGGAATTCTCAGCAGAGTAACTATGAATGGCTGAAAGGCACCTGAAAATATGCTCTTCATCTTTAGCCATCAGAGAAATGCAAAACAAAAGAACTTTGAGATACCATCTAACACCTGTTAGATTGGCTAAGATAAAAGGCAAAGATGACAGCCTATGTTGGAGAGGATGTGGAGCAAGGGGAACACTCCTCCATTGTTGGTGGGAGTATAAGCTTGTTCAGCCACTTTGGAATGCAATATGGAGGTTTCTCAGAAAATTAAGAATCAATCTCCCCAAGGACCCAGCAATACCACTTCTGTGTATACCCTAAAGAGACACATTCATACTCCAAAGGTATTAGCTCAACTATGTTCATAGCAGCATTATTTGTAATAGCCAGAACCTGGAAACAACCTAGATGTCCCACAACTGAAGAATAGATTAACAAAATGTGGTACATATACACAACGGAATACTACTTCGCAGTAAGAAAAAATGATATGCTAAAATTTGCAGGCAAATGGATGGATTTGGAGAATATCCTCCTGAGCAAAGTATCACAAACTCAGAAAGATAAGCAGGGGATGTACTCACTCACTAGTGGTCTCTAAAGAAACAAACCAGAAAAAAAGCCAAACATGCCCAAGCGGCAAACCACAACCACTGAACAGCTTGGGATCAGAATCACCCTGGACTGACCATTTGAACCTCACTCCAACTACAGGAATATCAGACTCACTCTTGAGGGAGGGGGGACAAAACTGGATTTGGCCAGGAGTGGAGACTGATCCAACCATTATTGGGTCAGTGGGAACATAGGACTGTCTTCTCCCTGCCCAGGGAAGGGATGGGGAATTGCAGAGAAGAAAAATGTCAAGATGTGGTGGGAGGGGGAAGGGACCTTGATTAAGGATATACAGGGATGGGAAAAAAAATTCAGAGGGAAAGCTGAACACATAGTGAATATATGTGTAGCAATCTTATTTGCATTACCACCCTTGATAAGCCATGCTTAAGATTCTTATCCTCTTCATAGTTATTGTTAACTTTCCCTCATTTTAAATTCATGTTACTGTTTTTTTTTGTTAAATACAAAATAAAGAAGGAAAAAAAAGAAAAATAGCCTAAAAGAAAAACAAGATAATACAAACAAAAATTGGAAGATATGAACAAATCTATAAAAGAAACATGGCAGGATCTAAAAGCTAAAATAGAAGCAATAAAAAAGGCACAAAATGAGGCAAAGATGAAAATAGAATATCTGAAGAAAAAAGCTGGAACCACAGATACAAGCATACAAACAGATCAAGAGATGGAAGAGAGAATCTCTGAAGTGGAAGACTCAGTAGCTCAACTAGATATATCAGTCAAAGAAAATAGTAAAACTAAAAAAGTCATAACTCAAAATGTTCAGGAAATCTGGGACACCATGAAAAGTCCTAATTTGAGAATAATAGGAATAGAAGAAGGAGAAGAATACCAGCTCAAAGGCACATATAATGTTTTCAATAAAATCATACAAGAAAATTTCCCTAACCTGAAGAAGGAAATGCCTATAAAGATACAAGAAGCTTACAGAACACCAAATAGATATGACCCCCAAAAAAGGTCAGCGTGCCACATTATAATCAAGCCACAAAACATACAGAACAAAGAAAAAATTTTAAGAGCTGCAAAGGAAAAGGGCAAACTCACATAAAAAGGCAGACCCATCAGAATGACGCCTGACTATTAAATGGAAATGATAAAAACTAGAAGGGCTTGTTCAGAAGTTATACAGACACTAAAAGTGCATGGCTGCCAAACTAGAATACTATACCCTGCAAAATTATCAATCACCATAGATGGAGTAAACAAGGTATTTAGGACAAAGTCAGACTGAAAGAATATCTATCTACCAATCCAGCACAACAGAGAGTGTCAGAGGGAAATCTTCAACCTAAGGACCCCAGATACACCCACAAAATCACAAACAATCAATAATTCATCAGAAGAATACCCCAGAGAAAGGAAATACAAACAAGTCACCACCAAAATGGCAAGAAATATGAATCAATGATCACTAATTTCCCTTAATATCAATGGCTTCAACTCTCATATAAAACATCACACACTAACAAGATGTATACATCAACAGAAGCCATCCTTCTGTTGCCTACAAGAAACACACCTCAACCTCAAAAACAGACACAGGCTTAGAATAAAGGGCTGGTAAAAGATTTTCCAATCAAATGGTCCTAAGAAACAAGCGGGAGTTGCAATCCTAATAACTAACAAAGTAAACTTTAAGCTAAAAGCAATTAAAAGGGACCAAGATGGTCACTACTTATTTATCAGAGGAAAAATTGGTCGAGAGGAAATTTCAATCTTGTATATTTAAGCCCCTAATATAAGGGCACATACTAATGTAAAAGAAATACTGCTAAAGCTGGAATCCTACAGTAATTCTTGCACCCTAATAGTGGGAGAATTCAATACCCCACTTTCAACCCTGCATAGATCAAGCAGACAGAGTTTCAACAGAGAAAAAAGGAGTTTAAAAGAGGTTATGATGCAAATGGATTCAATAGATATCTACAGAAGCTTAAACCCAAATGCAAATGAATATACATATTTTCAGCTCCTCATGGAACTTTCTCCAAAATTGATCACATAATTGGTCATAAAGCAAATATCAACTGATACAAAATAATGGAAATAATCCCTTGTAACATATCAGACCACCAGGGCCTAAAGTTAGAGTTCAACAACATCAAAACCGAAAGACAGCCTACCAACTCATGGAAACTATACATCACTCAGCTGAACCATCTCTGGGTCAAGGAAGTAATTAAAAAAGAAATCAAAGTCTTCTTAGAATTTAAAGAAAAAGAATCCACAACGTATCCAAACTTGCGGGACACAATGAAAGCAGTCTTAAGATGTAAATTCATAGCCCTAGATGCCTATATGAAAAACCTAGAGAAATCTCACAGTAGAGACCTAACAACTCAGCTGAAAGCCTTAGAACAATTGGAAGCAAACTCACCTAGAAGGAATAGACGGCAGGAAATAATCAAACTTAGAGTTGAAATCAATACAATTGAATAAAAAGAACAATACAAACAATCAACGAATCTAAGAGTTGTTTCTTTGAGAAAGTTAACAATATAGATAAGCCCTTAGCCAAACTAATCAAAAAACAGAGAGAGAATTTTTAAATCAACAAAATCAGAAATGAAAAGAAGGACATAACAACAGACCCCCTGGAAACACAGAGAATTATCAGATCATATTTTGAAAATCTGTATTCCACAAAAATGGAAAACCTAGAAGAAATGGACAGCTTTCTGGACAGGTACCATCTACCAAAATTAAATGAAGATCAGATTTAATTACCTAAACAGGCCTATAACCCTTAAGGAAATTGAAGCTGTCATTAAAAGCCTCTCCCAATATAAAAGCCCAGGTACAGATGGTTTTAGTGCTGAATTCTTCCAGACATTCAAAGAAGAGTTACTACCTTTACTCCTCAAACTATTTCACACAGTAGAAACTGAAGGAATACTGCCAAATTCCTTTTATGAGGCCACAATCACCCTAATACCCAAGCCACTCAAAGACACAACAAATAAGGAGAATTACTGACCAATTCCCCTCATGAATATAGATGTGAAAATTCTCAACAAAATTTTGGCAAACCATATACAACAATGTATAAAATATATCATCCACCATGACCAAGTAGGCTTCATCCCAGAAATGCAGGGCTGGTTTAACAAATGAAAAACTGTAAATGTTATCCATCATATAAACAAAGTAAAGGAACAAAAACACATGATCATGTACTTAGATGCTGACAATGCCTTTGACAAAATCCAACACACCTTTATGATTAAAGCCCTGGAGAGATCCCGAATACAGGAAGAATACCTAAATATAATAAAGGCGATTTACAAGAAGCCTAAAGCCAGTATCAAACTTAATGGAGAAAAACTCAAAGCAATCCCACTAACGTCAGGAACTAGACAAGGATTTCCTCTCTCCCCTTATCTATTCAATATAGTCTTGAAGTTTTACCTAAAGCAATAAGGGAACGAAAAGAGATTAAGTGGATACAAATTGGAAAAGGAGAAGTGAAGCTATCTCTATTTGCAGATGATATGATTGTATACATAAGTGACCCACAAAATTCTTCCAAGTAACTGCTACAGCTGATAAACACCTTCAGCAATGTAGCAGGATACAAGATTAACTCAAAGAAATCAGTAACCCTTCAATACACTAAAGATAGAAGAGCAGAAAAAGAAATAAGGGAAACATTACCCTTCATATTATATACAAATAGTATTAAATGCCTTGGAGTAACTATAACCAAAGAAGTAACAGACCTATTTGACAAAAATTTTAAATCACTGAAGAAAGAAATTGAAGAGGATATCTGAAAATGGAAAGCTCTCCCATGTTCCTGGATTGGTAGGTTCAACATAGTAAAGATTGGAATTCTACCAAAGGCAATCTACAGATTCAATGCACTGTCCATCAAAATCCCAAAACAATATTTTTTGGACCTTGAAAGAACAATACTCAATTACATTTGGAATAACAAGAAGCTAGGATTGCCAAAATAATTTTACTCAACAAAAGAAACTCAGGAGGCATCACCATCCCTGACTTCAAGCTATATTATAGAGCTACAGTGATAAAAACAGCCTGGTACTGGCATAAAAAGAGACTTGTGGACCAATGGAATAGAATTGAGGATCCAGACATTAACCCAAAAAGCTATGAACACCTGATGTTTGACAACGCAGCCCAAAACATTCAATGGAAAAAAGATAGTATATTTAACAAATGGTGTTGGCATAGCCGGATGGAAGTTTGAAGAAAATTGCAAATAGATCTGAGCCTGTCACCCTGCACAAAACTCAACTCCAAGTGGATCAAATACCTCAACTTAAACCCAGCCACTTTGAACTTCATAAAAAAGAAAGTAGGAAATACATTTCTACGAATTGGCACAGGCGACCACTTCCTAAACATAATACCAGTGGCACAGACACTAAGACCAACAATCAATAAGTGGGATCTCCTGAAGCTAGGAAGTTTCTGCAAAGGCAAGGACACTGTCAATAGGACAAAACGCCAGCCTACAGAATGGGAAAAGATTTTTACCAACCCTACAAGTGATAGAGGACTGATCTCTAAAATATATAAAGAGCTTCAGAATTTAGAGCCCAAAAACCTGAATAACCCTATCAAAAAATGGGGTACAGATTTAAAAAGGGAATTCTCAGCAGAGGAACTACGAATGGCTGAAAGGCACCTGAAAATGTGCTCTTCATCTTTAGCCATCAGAGAAATGCAAATCAAAACAACTTTGAAATACCACCTAAGACCTGTTAGATTGGCTAAGATAAAAGACACACATGACAGCCTATGTTGGAGAGGATGTGGAGCAAGGGGAACACTCCTTCTTTGTTGGTGGGAGTGTAAGCTTGTTCGGCCATTTTGGAATGCCATATGGCGGTTTCCCAGAAAATTGAGAATCAATCTCTCCAATGACCCAGCAATACCACTTCTGGGTGTATACCCTAAAGAGGCACATTCACACTCCAAAGGTATTAGCTCAGCTATGTTCATAGCAACATTATTTTTAATAGCAAGAACCTGGAAACAACCTAGATGTCCCTCAACTGAAGAATGGATTAACAAACTGTGGTAAATCTACACAATGGAATACTATTCAGCAGTTAGAAAAAATGATATCCTAAAATTTGCAGGCAAATGGATGGATTTGGAGAACAACCTCCTGATCGAGGTATCATAAACTCAGAAAGATAAGCAGGGGATGTAGTCACTCATTAGTGTTGTCTAAACAAAAAAACAAGAAAAAAATCCAAGCATGCCCAAGCTGCAAACCACAACCACTGAACAGCTTGGGATCAGAAACACCCTGGACTGACCCTTCGGACCCCACTCCAACTATAGGAACACCTGACTCACTCTTCTGGGAGGGGAGACAAAACTGGATTTTATAGTTGGAGTCTAATCTAAGTATTATTGGGTCAGTGGTACCTTAGCACTGTCTGCTGCCTGCCCATGGAGTGGATGGGGAGTTGTGGAGAAGAAAAAATGACCTTATGTGGTGGGAGGGGGAAGGGACCTTGAATGGGGATATACAGGGTTGGCAAAAAAATTTCAGAGGGAAAGCTGAACAGAAAGTAAATATATGTGTAGCAATCTTATTTGCTTTATCACCCTTGATAAGTCATGCATATGATTTTTATCTTCTTTATAGTTATTGTTAACTTATCAGCATTTTAAAATCATTTTACTGTTTTTTGATAAATACAAAATAAATAAATAAAATAAATAAATAAATAAAATCATTCTCTTAAAATTCAAACGGAGTTTGTTTTTTCTTCTGCATGTGGAAAAGATACATGTCAAGTAACAGCCTAGTATTGAATGGTTTCTAGTTCCAGTAACATGTGTAAGCTGCCAATGAAAAATTCTTTTCAAATCTCATATTAAATATCAAAACCTAGTTATCACAGGTTTTGACAAAAAACTTCAGAATAATAAAAATTCTTCTTTTTGAAACTTTTATTTCTTATTTATAAAGGTTTTTTTTTAATTTTACGTATCAACCAATTCTTAAACTATTGTGAGTTCAATTATCAGTCAATGGCAGCTATTAGAGGCACACAGCCTTGCTTAATATGTTTCCAAATCAAAACATGTAATCTAAAATACAGTGGATAATTCAAATGTCCAAAAATGATAGTAAACAAGAGGTCACTGCTAATTGCTTTTTAACTTAAAGTAACAGTGAAAACAAGGACCCTAAAATACTCTTAAATTTTTTGTGGCATAAACTGTCTTTCTGACTATTTAAACTAAAGGAACAAAATAAAATATGTTAATTATAAGGAAATTTAATAATTTAAAATTAAATTACCACTCATTTCTTTGCGTTCAATTAACATACATTTGGGGCACAGTCTTAACTATGTTCTTTTTTATTTTTTTGAAAATCAATATCAAATATTATACACAAAAGCAAAACATTCAAAATAGTTAACAAAAGAATACATACAGTGATAAATCTTCTCTTTTCTCTAAAACACATAAAAATAAAAAATAAATTCTAAAGCTTTTCAAGCCAGGTTAGGCTCAGGTACAGATAAAGAAAGCAAAGTAAGTCACAGCTAATGGCCACTGATGCACTATGGCCACCACAAACTTCTGCTAAGCAACCCTTCTACAGACAAATCAGAAGTTTTTGTTTTGTTTTGTTTTGTTTTGTTTTTGTTTTGTTTTGCTTTTTTTTGTTTTGTGTGTGTGTGTGTGTGTGTGTGTGTGCTAATTCACTTTATTCACCCATCATCTTTCAATGAAAAACTCATGTTTTTGCTTAAAGTCCACTAATGAGTGAGTGCAGTGCCTGCTTATCCTTCTGGGTTTATGAGACCTCACTCAGGAGGATTTTCTCCAAATCCATCCATTTGCCTGCAAATTTTAGGATGTCATTTTTTTCTTCCTGCTGAGTAGTACTCCATTGTGTAGATGTACCACAGTTTGTAAATCCATTCTTCTGTTGAGGGGCATCTAGGGTGTTTCCAGGATCTTCCTATTACAAATAATGTTGCTAAGAACATAGTTGAGCTAATACAACTTCAGTCTTAAAACATCCAAAAACTAATAAAAACAGCTAAAAAAATGGTAAAATGTCATGAAAAAGGTCAAGAAAAATATCATTTAAAACTCATATTTTCTACATAGACAAATTAATATAAAAATGTATATCATGTTCCCAAAAATAAAATAGTAATGAAATGTTGACCTTTTCAAGAAAGTAGATATTCTTTTTAAGTGTTAAAGAATATATAATCTTATATAAATTTTATGATAGTAATCTGTCCATACTGAATCAGAAATGATTCTGTTCAACTGTCATAAAGGTCATGAACAAAAGAATAAGTAAACATGTGAAAGTTTCAATTTCACTTAAGTATTTTACATTTGATTGTTAAAGTAAAAAAATGGCGTTTAATAATAAATGGGACGTCATTAGGAGAATAAGGGTAAATTTATGACTGAAAAGGAGATATTCTCTTATTAAAACATGATCCAAACAAATTTCTAGATTCTCTTAAAACAGCAAATGTGTTAGAACTGGCATAGGACAGATTTAATATTTGTAAATACTAAAAGTGATAAGGAGATTAAATCTAACAGTGCTGGAACTTCTAAAGAATTTATACTATCCATTTAAAGGAAAATGTCATCATAGACAAGAAGGTAAAAATTATCACATTGATATTTTCTATGGTGGTATGTATCTGGAAAGATGTATCACTAGCTAAGATTTTAAAGGGTTTGTGAAATGGGTTGGTGGTTAATAGCACTTTCTGAGCTTGCAGACAACCAGATTTTTTTTCCTAAGGACACATTTTTGGTGGTGATATATAGCCACTGAATTTCCAGTTCTAGAAGATTTTAGCCCCTCACTCCTAGGTGGCAGGCATTCAAGAGGTACAAATATATACATGGAGACAAGCTTCATGCAGATAAAACAAATAAATGTTTAAAGAGATTTATTTTAAAAGTCTAAAAATTTAATTAGGCAAGTATATACCTATTATTATATGAAAAATTCTGGGTATGTTTATAATATATTGATAAATATACTAATTAAATTTATATTTTAATAAATGTGTTAAAATTATAACTTTATATCACTGTCCTACGGTCACAGACCATATATTTATGTTGATATTACATAAATTTTAAATGACACATAAATGAAAATTTTAAATCATAGGTTTTTTAAATGTATAAAAGGCAAATAGAAAAATACTCTAATCCAGTGAGGTGTTATACAATAAAGCATTATGAGCTATCTCTGAATATCAGCTTTCTGAATAAAATATGTTATTTCTTCTGTAAGTTTTATTACTGTAATTTACTATGAGACAATATAACTGGAAATCGTTAATATCCATTCCAAGGAAACCATATTTTATTTTAACTAAAATGAATGTATTTATAAAGAAATAATTTAATTTTATGATAATTTGTAACATATGGTTTACAGGAATTTTAATATAATTTTTATTTCTATAACTCTTGACAAGGTAGTTTTAAAAACTGAGCAAGTGATAGCATTATCAAGGCAAATGATAAATGATAGATGTGAAAGAGAAAATGTTTAAAATAATTTAAAATGCTAGTCATATAACATTAAAATGACATGACTCAATATTTATCTATAATTAGTATATGCAAATAAACGTAATTTTAATGAGATAATGTCTGAAAAATTACCAAAAAACAAGTAGTGAATTATGGATACCATTGTGGGTAATCATAGTTTTCCAGGTATGCAGATGGCACAATTATGTAGGAGTCATATAAACAAGTGGAAATTACTATAGTATCACTGTTGCACAAATTCTGATTGGAAAGAAAGAGACTCGGAGTCAAATATCAGGAAAAGGCTGAAATATCAGAGAAAGGAAACACCTCAGTCAATTCTCACCCAGATATCTTCCAGCTTCCTCAGCCTTACTCCTGGTTGATTCTCCCTCTGCTGGTTTCTTTTGTGGCCTTAAGTACCCTTCTCACCAGCTGTATCCTATTCAGGTTAGTATTAAAGGCAGGAAATACTGTATTTGGTAGTGGCCTTATACTCATAAAAATCAATGAAAATTCTGTCACTGGAGTTATGGGATTAAGGATGTACATCACCACTCCCAGGCTTTCCCTGGGCCGGAATTAAAGGTGTTTGCCATTGAATCTGATCTGTTTGTCCTTGTACTCAAGGATAAAGAAATTCCTGAGATGTCTGCCTAGGTCTTGACTTTGTGTTAATCTCTCTAATATGAATATTTCAGGTTTTATTAAATATGTAACACCACATATGACAGTTGTTATAATACTGCTTTGGACTATTATACAAAATGCAGTAATAGTTGTTAATAAATTAACACTTTAGTAAAGATGAGATAACTAACTATAATAAAGATAAAGTCTTATTTGTATACACTAAATAGATCACTGATATTTCAAATGTTCTCAATTTTTAGGTAACCTTTTTCATGTTAATCTTGCTTTTGCTTTTTAAAGTATCTACATTATAAACCAACATGAATTTCTCTCTTTTTTCTTGCTGAGAACATTTAAACTTTAATCTCTGAGTATTTTTCTAAAATGAAATAATATATTGTAATTAAATATTGTAACCATTTCAGTATAGGCAAGCCTTAGAGGCTTTTAGGGGCCTGGAGGCCAGCCTGGTCTTAGTCAGATCAAAGTAGTTATAACTGATGCCTTAAATCATTTGCTCCTAGCACTTCCTCATAAACCTACCTGGGGTCTGCCTGGGGCTTTGACAACAAAGGTGAAGTCCTGATGTGATAAGATATAGATCAGTGAGTGATGACCAGGCCACATCCACAGACCTGAACAAAGCAAAGTCCTTCCCCCTAGCTGGGAGGGGCATATTTAAGGCTGTTCCTTTCTCAATAAATTTGGACTTTCTTGTTTCAACTAGTTTCCAGAGACTGTCATTGTCTCTGTGCCTTCTTGCTCTTTCCCTCAAGGGAAAATAAAAGGGATTTGAACATAGAGCAGCCACATAATCTGACACCAAACCAGACATACCCAAGATTTGGCAAAAGCATCATGAGTCTTTTTGGCTTGGCTATTTAATGCACCTGTTTGGGCGTCGTTTTTGTTTTTGTTGAAGTTATTTTTTGGATTTTTACTTTTACCTGTTGTTAACATCATTCTTTGAGATATGAGTGTGTTTCCTCCATCCTGGTTGTTGGTTCTGCTGTCCTTTTCTCTAAGTTCAGTGTGACAATCATACTCCCTGGGTGACTTTCAGTAAGTTGACCCCTCTTTTGTGTTGATTTTGTCTATCTCATCTTGAGGACCACTTTTTTTTTTTTTGCCAAAGTTGGTTTGTGCTTGTTTAAGTTGATAGGGAGACACAAGAAAATCTATGTTCAGGTTTATCCAGTGTTTCCAGATAAGAGTTGACCACTTAAGAAATAGAATCAGGGTCTGGCTTCTGATAAGCAGACCCCCAACAGAAACACAAAGTGAACATGTCACTAGTGGTGTAATGGCCTATAAAAGTCCTTTTTTGCTAAGCAGAAGAAATATTTAGTCCAAAACACACTTTGCTTTTCTTGTTTGTCTTGCAATGTACCAATGGGCATTATCCCTTTTCAAGGTTGAAAGCACATATTAGAGATTTAAAGGCTCTCCTAGTTAGTCAAGATCATTAAAGTACAGAAAGCTGGAAAAGCTTTGGGTGAGGGTGTAGTATTAGCCTTGTGGATCTTTCCTGAGATCATGTGGAAACTAGATATGTGGGTGAAAGTGCTGTTTCTAGTAGGAAAAAGAAAGGAAAGAGGAAGTAGCTTCCAGAATAACTCCTCAAAAGCTTTCTTCCACACCTATTTTCCTGGCTATAATTGGCAGTTTAAAATCTTCCTCACCAGAAGAAGTTATTGAAATTCATAATCAATGTTGCCAACATCAATGCAGCGCTAAGCTATCAATCACCTCAGCAATACCCATGATTGATTCCCAACATGAGTCATAGGATGAGGAAGGAGGAAGCTTTCCCAGACAGAAGGCAGAGAAGGGGAACTCAGAACAGAGGAACTCCACATCCCATAATGCCAATTTAACAGCTTTCTCTTCTCTCCAGCATATGCCATGGGCAGCTACCTAACCTCTTCAGTATCTTTGGTTTGATTTGATTAACTCTCTTTGTGAGGCAGCTCAGCCTGAGCATGAATTTTTGAACCTTGGACCCATGGAAGTTCCTTCCCTGGCAGCTTCATTTATTTTGCAGGCTTCAGCAGCTATCAAATCTTTTCCTAGTGTTGGACCTATGCTCACAAGCCAGCATCATTGATGTCTCAGATGCCTGCTATATACTTTTCTGAGAATGTAGGACTCAGCTCTGAAGATCAGACATGGATTTTTCATGCCTCTGGCAATTTTTTCTTTCATCAGAAAAGCAGCTAATGAGTTATGCCCCGATTAGCCTTATTTTGAACAAATTCTATTTCAATGGGGAATGCATTTATAGATGTATTATAATTGGTACAACCTGATGAAGGCTGTATTAGGTCCAGATAACTTTCTTAGCTGGTGTGCAGCTTACGCTGATCATGCAGAATCTAGCTCATAGACCAATATCCAATACAATGTTCCTATTACACTACAAATGCTTACAGGACATGGGCCATATGTTAGATTGATTCTCATGCTAAAATTTGGCAGCAGGCTTATCTTCAGCAAGTTTCTAAGTTATCCTTTAGGGAACTTAATTTTTGTGTCCCCCGAGATCCATAAGTGTACTTTTGCAATTTCATTCAGCAGCCAAGAAATTGTTTATTGATTTTCTTGCCTGGGTGAATGAGGCAGTTTGGTGGAGAATAGATCAAGGACCTACCAGAGAAATGCTGATTAAATATAATGAGAGGGGCTTATCACCCTTACCCAAAATACAGTGGCTGTGGTTGAAATGAGAAAATAGATAAATGGGTGTCAGCTTCTAGAGTCCTAGACACATCCACAGGTCCAATTGTGGCACTCACTGCCTTTCCCAATGCTCTCTTAACTGAGGAACAATCAAAGGAAGCCACTCAGACAGCATCAACTGGCAGATCATGCTGGGGTTGTGGCAAGCCTGGGCACTTGCTATGAAACTGCTGTTATAATTAGTTTTTGGCTTGGATTATTTGGGCCTGTATTAAATGTTTGACTGGTAGTTTGGTAGAAAGACTTGTAGTCTTATAGAGACACATAGATGTTTATATTATTTTTTTGTTGATTGGTTTAGGGCCCAGGCATATAATTTATTTTTTTATTTGAAATTAACTTATTTTGTTCAGCCATGTGGCTTGTTATTTTCTTTAGAGTAGAATTTTAGTATTTATGTGTTTATTGTTATTTTATCATCTTGCCTATAGCATCTGTACCATGGTTCTTCCTGGTGTCTGTCTCTGTTTTTTCTTTTTCTTTTTTATTTTTAGAGTATTTTTAATCTGATAGCCCTGTGTACACTTTTTGTCTATTTTCTGTCCAATCAGCTTTTTATTGAACTAGTAGGTGGGACAAATATTTAAAACATAGCATAATCCCAGTACAAACTACCAAAGACAAAATCCCAAGACCAAATGCCATAAATGTAATAAAGTTTTTCATTAGGCTAAAAACTGCTTCTTCCAGCCTGACACAATTGTGATGCTCTTCAGCCCTGCTCATTAGAGAAAAATACATCAATCCGAAGGTCTTTTGTACATAGCCAAATTTTCCATTTTCACTGATGATGACAATATTTTATATGGTCAACAAGTTATGGGAATGGTGGATATGAAAATGATTGCTAATATATAAATTGAGACTGAATCAATTCATTCTCCTAACTGGAGTTTAAGCCTATCCCTTCAATTAGTGGGGTAGGAGGGCAATAAGATTCATAAATGACAAGCCATCCTGTTCAATGGAAAGACTAGGATGGCAATAGAGAAGCCATCTACCCCATAGAGTCCAAAGTGCCTAGAAATTTATGGGGAAGAGATATAATAGAGGACATAGGTATGGTCCTTACAATGAATGACAGTGCCTTTTGGGATGTTATTGAAATGCATAAAAAATTGTGTCTTGCAGATTGTACTTCTACATGAGACACATACACCCAATTCTTTTTGTTTGTTTAAAGCTTTTCCTCATATGCCACAGTTTCCCCTCCCTCTCCTCCATTCCTCTCTTCCCTCAAAGGACACCTACCTTTGTCCCCAATTCTTTCTCCAGGGAATGCAAGGAATCCCAAGGTGACATAGTTTGGTCTGGTATATCCAGCTGAGTTGTGTCCCAGTCACCCCCACCCAGTAACAAGGCTGAATAAGGTGTTCTTCTGTAGGGAATCGGCTCTGAGAAGCCAGTTCATGCACCAGAAATAAACTCTGGTCTTACTGCAAGAGGCTCCACAAACTACCCAGGCCATTGAACTGCCATCTTCATTTGGAGGGTTGAATGTCTTTCCATGAAGGTTCCTCAGTGGTCATTACTGACTCAGTGAGTTTCCAATAGCTCATGTCAGCTACCTCTGTGGGTCTCTTCCTCGTAATCCTGATCCCTTTGCTCATATATTTTCTCCTCCCTCTCTTCAGCTGTACCAATGGTAGCTCAACAAGATGCTTAGCTGTGAATCACTGCTTCTGCCTTCAGCAGTTTCTGGATGAAGGTTCTAGTATGACAATTAGTGTGGTCATTCATTTGACTATAGAAGTCCTGTTTAGGCACCCTCTCTTTCTTGCTTGGGATCCTAGGCAGCAATACCTTGTAGGTTCTCAGATGTTTGCCTAGCAGCAGGTTTCTCTCTATGCCCTCAATGGCTCCATCTATCAAGATATCTATTGCTTTGTTCTCCTACTCTGTTTGTTGTTCCTCCCACTAAACCATCTTATTTTCTTATAATCTTGTCCCACCTCCCCTTTCTCTCTCCCATGTATAATCACTATATGATCTTCTCTCCTTCTCCTTTCAAGGGGGATCCATAGATGTCTCTCTTATGTTCCTCCTGTTACCTAGATGCTCAGGGTTTTGAATTGTAGTCTGGTTATCTTTTGCATTATGTCTAAAATATACTTATGAATGAGTACATACCATGTGTATCTTTCTGGATTTGTGAAGATACTCTCCAGATCCTTACATTTGCCCACAAATTTCAGAATAGTATTTTTTTATTCCTGAAGAGTACTCAGTTGTGTAAATGTACCACAATTTTTTTTAATCCATTCTTCAACTGAGGGGCATCTATGTTGTTTCCAAGTTCTAGATATGACAAATATTGGTGCTATGAAGATAGTAGAGCTGATACCTTTGGGGTATGCATTTTCTTCTTTTGAGTATATGTCCAATAGTGGTGTTGCAGGGTGGTGGGGTAGATACAATTCTAGATTTCTGAGGAACCTCCATACTGATTTCCTATGTAATTGTACAAGTTTACATTCTTAATATTTTACACCAGTCAGAATGACTAAGATCAAAACACAGATGACAGCATATACTGAAGAGGATGTGGAGGAAGTGGCACATGCCCAAATCTATGAGCCACTGTCTCCTCTGATGTCAGAAAATGTTAAAACACCTGACTGTATTTCCATTAATTTGCTCTCAGACCAAGATATCCTGGTGAAACTGTGGCCTATTACTGAACTCAAATTATCTATATTAAAAAAAAATTATTTGCTGAACAGCTAAAGGCTGGTCACATTGAACCTTTTACAACTAGGCACAATTCTCCAATTTTTGTTATTCCAGAAAAGACAGGCAAGTTCCATCTCTTGCGAGATCTAAGAGAAATAAATAATTAAATAAAGTAGAAGGAATTACCACAATCTGGCCTCCCATGTGTTTGTGCCTTTCCTCTATCACATTATATATTGGTACTAGACCTTAAGTATTGCTTTTTTTTTTTCAAATTCTCCCATCATCTTTAAAAAGAGGACATTTTTACCTTCACAGTATCTATTTTAGATCAAGAAATGAGGAATTTGTTTTCACTCCTAGATGGTCTTACATGTTTCTCCCAGAGGATAGAGCTTACTCCAGAAGCAAGGAAAATATTATAGAAAAGTCTTATCATATTATCAACTGCAAGGTTTCAGCACCATAAACTTGAGCTGACCATGCTAGCAATTATACTCTGGACAGTTAGATTTTTAGTAGTGCTTTGGCAATCTGGACCATTGCTGTTGATTCATCAGGTTTATTATTTCATAAAAAGACTTCCAAATTTGACCAAACTTCTCACTGAATATTAACTCAAAGAACATACTAAAGACAGCCATATAAACATATTCTTCCATTTTTATTAAGGAATTCTCAGGCATTATGGGCTCACTCCATTTTCTTTAAAGAGATGGTTGCTGAATTTACTCTCACAATATACAATCAATCACCAAATTGTGAGATTCTGTCTGCGTAAACTCTCATATCTTTAATTGAGATTCCCATTCATTCAGTTTTCTTCTAGTGATATGCCATGCCAATGCTGCTTGTCAGATGGAGATATTTAATTTCTCTTCAATGACATTAAGGAGAAATTTAAAGAAATGATAAAGCAGATAAGACATTTGTGATGTCAAATTCTGGCTATGTACAACTAGAAACATTGTTAGTTTTCTTTAAAGTTTTAGTAGAAAGTCAAAATGAGACTGTTAATATTTTTTCAGACAGTCAATCTGAGGTCCAAGCTGTTTGAGAATTTGCCTTTTCTAGAATAAAGGTTACCATTAAGCGTATATCCAATTCCATGCTTCTAATACAAGATATATTATCTCATATTAGATTCCATTCCAAATTACCAGGGATATTGGCTAAGGGAAACAAAATAACTGACGTCATTATACTGACAGCAACAATTGACTTACTAGAACAGGCTAGAGTATTACACAAACAATTTTATATATCTCTTCAGAATTTTAATAAATTACTCCAAGAGTTGCCAATTTCTCAACACAAACACCTATCCAGTATCTGTGCCACTTGTGAAGCTAGGTGCCACACTAGAACCCTTACAGAGGGCAAGAGTCAGTCCACAATGCTTGATAACTAATGTTATATGACAGATAGATGTGATTCATTATGCTAAATTTGATAATTTGAGATATGTGCATCAGATGATTAATACCTCCTCTAGGATCATGTATGTATGCACTATCATTGCCTGGAGAAAAAGCTTCCAGCATTATAAAGACAATGAAGTCAGCCATGCTAGACAAAGCAGTACCCTGAGTCGTTAAAAATGTCAGTGACCTTGCTTATGTGTTACAACAGCTTGTTGAATTCTTAAGCTCCTAGTAAATATTTCCCACATCAGATTTCACTTACAATCCACATGAACAAGTCATTGTGGTAAAAGGTAATAGAACCTACAAGGAGCTCTTGGCAAAGATATTATCATGAGAAGCGAAGACAGATATCCTTCCCTGGCTCTCATAAAAGTTCTCTTTCACATTAGTTACCTCACCATTAATGAAGCTAGATTGAGTCTGGTGTATAAACACTGGGCTTATTTGTCTAGTAATATGCCATACCAATGCTGCTTGTCAGATGGAGATATTTAATTTCTCTTCAATGACAGTCATCTGCCCATCTATTGATCCAAGAGTGAGAGTATGCTTGGGTTTTTCCCCAGAGTACCACAATGCAGATATGAGCACACTTCAGAGATGTTCATTCAACAACAGATAAAAAGAACTCTGAACATAGAAGAAACTCCGGTAATGTATTTTATTCTTGCTTTCCTAACTTCACACTCTTTAGCTGAAGATATTTGGGTATTAATAGCATATTTCATCATATTTTTAGTTATGGCTGTTGACTCTCCTCTATTCATGAGTTTATTTAACAATTATGTGAGCTTGAGACTGCCTATTATAGACCTGATAACTACAAACAAAGAGTAAAAAATACATGATCTATGGTAAGGAGTACTTTATTTTAACCTAAAGGTCTCTTCTAATGATTCCTGGGTGAATTTTTACAAAATGACCACAACAAATTTTTATGGTACCTAAACCAGCTGCCATTTGTGTCCCTATTTTTAATGTTATTCATTTTCATGCTATTACCATAATGATTCAAACCTAACTGACAACAATACATAGAAAGAAAAGAGATTTTGAAATTAAAACTGTCATTATTACTACAATACTGCTACTAGCAGGAGTAACAGTAGTTGGAGCTGTTTTAGTTACTAAAACTTTTGCTACAGCACAGACCTTAAATCAGGTAGTAGCTCATTCTGCTGAGGCATTACATGCCCAGGAAGTCCATTAATCAATGTCTCCATTGGCCATGTATATTACATCAAAAAATTGCTGAAGAATTATCTTTGGTGAGAGACATGTTATTATTACTCTCAAATCTCAGATACCAGGCATTTGGTCTCACCCCCATAGGCTCTCAAGTATTTCATTAGAGAGAAATAGACTGGCACAATACATAAAAAAGACCTGGTTGGATAAGATCCTTAATTACTCCATATTGCTTTGGGAACAAATCCATCAATTGAATTTAACTATTGTGCCAGCCATAGCATTAGAAACTGATTTCCTGACTACTATATAAAAAAATTTCTTAGAAAGGTTTTTGATCTCCCTCCTGGATCCTTACATATGTGGTGTTAGGCAGGGTGATCCTTTTATTTCTTCTCTTGTTTAAGTGTTTTCTACAACATATTTGCCAGCCAAGATGTTATAGAAGCATCTTTGTTGACCCTTCATGTTTTATTGACTCTTAGGCATTCAGAACATAGCCCTTCTAGAAAGATAATGCATGAAGGATTCACTGACATTCAAAAGGCTACTGCCTAAGACTACCACCAAGATTGCTCTCCAGGTATAATGATACTCAATGACTAATGACTAGAGATCATTGTGATCTCCTGTGGCAGGCCAACATAAGACAGGCACAGTCCAAAATGTTTAGCCTACCTGAGTTGGGGTCAACATGGTCAGGGCAAACAAACTTGAATCCCACTAATATGTCCTATAAATAAAAAGAAATGAGTAGATATGTGAGATGTACAGGCCCTAACAGGCTCTAGGAGACTGCACGTCAATCTGGCCTCACCCAATTCAAATTGGTTGTAATTGGTGGCTTAATACATGTGCTACTAGTATGGTCTTACAAATGAACCTTTGATCTGCCTGAGGCCTAGACAACAAACAGGGAGTCATGATGTGAGATGACCTATGTAGCCGGAAACCAGAAGTTACCCAGGTAAACTCCATGATGTAAAAGTACTGGAGTTGGGCAGGGTGTGGTCAACTTAAAAGATCACCAGAAGTAAAGCTCCCTGGAAGAGAGAGCCTGGAAGAGGGCAGAGACCGGCAACCCCTGCTTCTGGACCTGTGGCATGGTTAGGAAAGACCGCTTGGTTGGAAAACCTCCTGTGCTCAGCATCTCAACCTTTTCTCCCCTCCCTGAACACCCCCTTTTCTGTAAGTGACCTTTAGATAATAAACATTATTTAATATAGATCTCACGGCATGTTAATTATTGTAACATCTGGTAGCCAAACGTGGTGCTGCTTCCACGGAACCCAGCCTGGTCTCCCAGGCTCAGGGCTGGTGGCTATTTTGGATTCAGGATTTGCTTCCAGCCATGTGGATCTCCTGGCAATGTCAGTGAGAGCAGTGAGTGAGCAGGAATCTCAGAAACAAGGCAGAACCGTTTGTGGTGACACATGTCGGTAGGATTTGTTGAAGGAAACAAAGATCGCCCTAAGGGAGCCACCTTCTTTCAGGCACTGCTGCTGCCACTGCTGATCGCAACTGGGACACCTGCTGGCTGTAAGTTCTTATTACATCTGAGAAAGGTAATCTTTTTTTTCTCTTCCACAATTTCTGACCAAATAAATGTTCAGAATTTTACCCACTTTTTCACAATGATGATAGAGGATCATTTTCAGGATTATGCATTTGGAGGCTATCTCAACCCTAGAGTTCTTTTGCTTTTATGTGTGATAATATACTTTATACCTACCTATTTTAAGGGATCCCAGCATAGAGATGAACACATTCCCCATAGGGTGTGTGAGGCTAAGATGTTTGACATGGATGAACATATGAAGACAATTAAGAAGCTCGTTGCCTCCATAGAGGAAAGGTCTATATTGGTTAGAAAGGAATGCAGAGTTTATATTGATAAAAAATTTAGGAAACTGGATCAGAAAGTACTACAACATGTAGATGTGGAGAATGAGAGAATTTTTCACTCTATAAAATTGTTGGAAAGGTCATTTATACAGGACCTTAAAACACTGGAAAAGACCATTACCACTGGGCTACAAGATTATGAGGGTCATATGGAGATTATAGTAAAAGATTTTTTGAAGCAACAACTGCTCAAGACAACTGAGAGCCCCCTCTTAAAAGATGATACAGTAGGGAAGGTGCCCAACCAAGAGTGCTTACAATGAGGGGACTACCCCCTACTCCTCCAACACTATTCCCAATTGTGGCACAGAACAAAAAATCACAATCACGTGGGAGGGCTTCAGACAACATGGGATATAATTATGAACCTATACACATGAAGGATCTAAAAACAAAAAAGGAAGCCATAGTAACATATGGTGTGCAATCGTCTTTTGTGAAGCAATTCATAAATTCATGGTCAACACAGAATTGAGTAATTCTTGATGACTGGAAGAATTTGGCAACTGCAGTGTTGAATGATAGTCAAAGCTTGCAGTGGAGGAATTGGTTTAGGGAAGAAGCTAAAGCCTTGGAATCTCAAGATCAAACTGAGAATGTTACCATCTCCAAGGAACAAATCCTTGGATAAGGCCAGTTTGCTGATGTATCAATTCAGGCTACTTAAGATGACCATGCCCTGTTGTTGTGCCATACTGCTGCCTTAAATGCTTTGGAAACGTTTTTAGACCCAGGACAGAGAATTGAGTCATATACTCAGAGTAAACAAGGTCCGAAGGAGCCTTATACAGACATTTTACAGAGGTTGACTAGGGCTGTAAATAGAGAACTGTCAGATTCAGGAGTTCGGAAACAACTGATACTCTCTTTGTCCTTTGATCATGCTAATATGACATGTAAGAAATTGATCATACCATTAAAGATTAGAGGAGTACCTTTAGAAGAATGGATTCAAGTTGAAATTAATGCCTAGTCTCTATACACTGATGAAGAAAATTGGGTAGGACAAGCCATTGCTAATGTTAAAATGAGGAATCAAAGCATTATTTGTTTCAATTGTGGTAAGCCAGGCCATATAAAGAAGAATTGTAGGCAAGGCATCTATGGGAATTCTCCCAATCCTAGGAGTGACTCAAACAGAAAGCCACTACCTCCTGAAATATGTAGAAGATGTAACAAAGACAGACATTGGACAAATGAGTGTAGATCCATAAGAGACAAAGATAGCAAACTTTTAACATTGGGAAATGTAACTCGGGGCTTCCCCCTGGAAGCCCTCAAGAGTCAGACCTCCAAGCTAAAAAAGGTTCAGTCATATACAGTCACAGTGGAAGAGCAGCTTTCTCAGGACGAGTAACAAATCCCAAGTCTGAAACAGTAGACCATGTAGCCATAGAAAATAGATTGCCCTTACAAGAAAAGTTGATGGTATCCAGTAAACCAATAAAACACATATTTTGGCAGATCTCCATAAATGAGCAAAGACCAAAGTTGAAAATAAGAATAGACAATATTTTTCTGCAAGGCTTAGTAAACATCGGAGCTGATGTTTTGTTCATAACTCCACAAGCATGGCACCACAGATGGCCTCTGAAGGAGAGAGATGTTCAATTTTTAAGTATTGGGACATTGTCTCAGGTAAAACAGAGTGTGAGATGGCTCGAATGCATAGGACCAGAAGGACAGAGAGAAAGATTGAAGCCATACATGGCCAACATAGCAGTAAATTTATGGGGTCATGATCTTCTATAATAATGGAGCACCCAAATTAATATTCCTCCAGGCTTAAATATCAACCAAAGACCCAATCATAGCCTTGAAAGCAATACCTCAAGAGGCTATGCAAAACAGCCCCTGGTTATTCAGGTGCACAACAATGCATTCTAAAAGCTACAGGCACCCCAAAGACACTCACAGCCCTGCCTTTGAAATGGTTGACAGACAAGCCTATTTGGGTCCAACAATGGCCTTTAACAGAGGAAAAATTGCTAGCCCTAGAACAATTAGTAAAGGAACAGATACAAGCTTAGCATATTGAAGAATCAACCAGCCTATGAAATTCCCCTGTATTTGTGGTCAAGAAGAAGTCTGGGAAATGGAGAATGGTGACAGATTTAAGAGCAATTAATAAGGAGATTCAGCCCATGGGCACCTTACAATCTGGTATACCCTTTCCTTCTTTGCTACCTAAAGGATGGCCTTTTATAGTTATCGATCTGAAGGACTATTTTATTTATTTTTTTTACCATAACTCTACAAGAGCAAGATAAAGAGAAGTTTGCTTTCACTGTACCTGCTTTAAACCATGCACACTCAGTAAAAAGGTACCAATGGAGGGCCCTCCAACAATGGATGCTGAATAGTCCCACATTATGCCAATATTTTGCCTGACAGCCATTAGAAGTGATATGCAAACAATTCCCACAATCTTACATTATATGGATGATATATTGTTAGCAGACTCAGACATAAAAACTTTAGAAAGATTGAAGAAATGAAGAAGTTGTTTCCTGATTGGGGACTTCACATTGCCCCTGAAAAAATACAAAGAGGGGATTCTATCAATTATCTGGGATATAAAATAGGCTTGCAAAAAATTAGACCTCAGAAGGTACAACTTAAGAGGGACAGATTGAGGACACTTAATGATTTTCAGAAACTATTAGGGTATATTGCCCACATACAACTGGTTATTGGTATTAAAAACTATGAACTGGTTCATTTGTTCAAAACTTTAGATGGAAATAAGGATCTTAACAATCCCAGGGAATTCTCTGCTGAAGCTGAGAAAGAATTAGCATTGGTGGAAAAGAGATTACAAGAAGCACATGTTAACTGTATAGACCCAGTCCTCGACTGCCTCCTGGTTTTTTTGCCTTCTGAATATTCCCCTACAGGAGTCATAATGTAAAGAGAAAATATTATATTAGAATGGACATTTCTGCCACACAGAGCAAGGAAAAATTGAAAACATACATTGAAAAGCTTTCTTATTTGATCTTCAAAGGAAAATTCGGCCTTCGACAGTTGACTGGAAAGGATCCTGCAGAAATTGTTATACCTTTGACCAATGTGGAAATTGATCAATTATGGGCATTCAATGAACCTTGGCAAAAGGCCTGTAGTGGGTTTCTGTGGGAAATTAATAATAAATATCCCTGAAGAAAAATGATTCATTTTATAAAGAAAACTAATTTTATTTGCCCCCATGTGGTACAGGATAAACCTATTTGTGGACCTCCTACATTTTTTACTGATGCAAATAAATCAGGAAAGGCTGGTTATGAATCAGAAAACTTCAGTTAAGGTGACACAGAGACCTTATGATTCTGTTCAGAAGGCAGAGCTGTATGCTATTATTATGATGTTATTGGATTTTACTGGAGCTCTTAACCTGGTAACTAACTCTCATTATGCACAAGGAGTTGTATTTCATATTGAAACTGCTGACTTCATTCCTGATGATACAGAATTAGCATTTTTGTTTGTACAGCTACAGGATATCATCAGAATTAGAACACATCCTATGTATATAACACAAATCAGGGCTCATTCAGGCCTTCCTGGCCCTTTGGCACAGGATAATGATGAGATTGATCAGTTATTAATAGGGAATGTTGTAGAAGCATCAGAATTTAACATGAAGCATCATATCAATAGCAAAGGATTTAAAAGAGTTTTCCCATCACTTGGCATCAAGCTAAGGAAATTTCTCAAAAGTGTGACAAGTGTTCCCTTTACAATCAACCATCCTTACCCATGTGAGTAATCCTAAGGGTACAAGGAGCAATGCAATTTGTCAGATGGATGTGTTTCACTTCCCGAAATTTGGTAAGATAAAATATGTTCATCATACCATTGACACCTACTCAGGAATGCAGTGGGCTATCGCCCTTAGTTCTGAAAATGCTAATGCAGCACTCGCTCATCTTCTGGAAGCCATGGCCATATTGGGAATTCCTGATAAAATTAAAATTAAACAATGCTCCAGCATATGTTTCCCAGAAAATGAAGCAGATTTTTGGATATTATGAGATAAAGCACCTTATGGGATACCACACACCCGCACTGGACCAGCAGTTGTGGAAAAATCCCATTGCACATTGAAAGATGCTTCATAAACAGAAAGGTGCTATGAAAAAAACCTAGGGAGAGATTACATAGTGCCTTGTTGACATTAAACTTTCTTAATGCTGATGAGAAAGGGACTTCAGCTGCAGAGAAACACTGGGTAATAGAAAGGACTTCTGAGTTGAATCAACCTGTTTATTTCAAGGATATACTAACTTCAGAATGGAAGCCAGGGCATGTGCTTCATTGGGGTAGGGGTTTTGCTTTTGCTTCCACAGGAAAAGAGAAAATATGGGTACCAACAAGATTGATAAAGAACCGATTTGAAAAGGAGAACCCTCCTGAGGAGAAGGAGTAATGGCTCATCTGCCAATAAGACAATTGGATATGTGGTAAGGAACATTCACTTAACTAAGTTGGGGCTGGGTCTCAATTTTGGTTTTACAGAAGAATGGATACAACCCTCTTCACAATGCTAAAAGGATGCTGAATGCTTAGACTTTTGAAGCGTTAAAAGGACTACAGCTCTTTATAAGGAAACCTGACACTGGCAGACACTAAGGGTAATTTCTCTATTCTCACAACTGTACATCTATATCTAATGATTATGCATATACATATCTTTATATATATTGAAAAAAAAGGAAGTCCTGGTTTGATCACAAAAAAGGCTGGCTTTGGAGGTGGAGCAAGTGGCTTTCTCCCTCTCTAAACCCAAAGCCACCTGAGGTGAGACAGAAAATAGGTGAAATATATAGGGACCAATATTATCTCACTTTTATTTTAAATCTTAAATCTTACTTCTTTCTGCATTTCTTACTCTCTTACTCTAAAAATCTTGTCTGCACACAAAACTTTCTGATGGTTCAATATCTACAGTTAATAGTATCCATTGGATTCTCCAGTATAAAAAACAATTTCTCCTACCAGCACTCTCCAAGGCATCCAGAAAGAAGATGGGGCCCCCACCAAAAAAAAAATTTAAAAAAAGTCCCTTGAGACAGAGAAAGAAGAAACCTGCTGTATGTCACTCAGTGATCACTTTTGAGGTATAGACCAATCAGGACAGTTGTAAGATAGTTTCATATCATTTCTTTAACAAAAATTTCAGATGGATCTACTCAGTACGATGAGAATGGTTATATATGTTTATAGAGTGGTTATATATGTTTATAGTTACTTCATTAGGATTTAACCATTGTTTTAGTTTTACAGGATCCCACAGAGATACCATCACCCATAGACCAGCATGAAAGCAACTTAATGAAAGAACTATGTCCTTTTCCCAATAAGTTGGTCATCTAAGGGAGGGTTATGGTCAATTGTCATTTTGATACAATGGTTATAAGTTAATCTTGGGTAGAGGATAGAATGATATTATAGATGTAGGAATTTCTAAAAAAAAAAAGAGAGAGAGAGAGAACGAAAGAAAAGGGAATAGATAGGAGATCGTTATACTTGCAAACAACTATTAACTAAAGGATGAATGAAAAATGAATCGCCATGGTACAGATGTTTGTATATTGATACAAATGGAAAATCAACCTATAAGTTTGATTGAGATAATATGTATATTGATACAAAGTTGAACATGGTACAAATGTTTGTATATTGATACAAAGGAGAAATTAATCTATATGTATGATTGGGATAATATATACATTGATACAAAGTTGAATGTATAAGTGCTTTATTTTGAACGTGTCTATCACTATTTAAAATATTTTGCACATTGATGTGTATTACGTACACATTGTCATTTCCATAATGCAATTTCTACCTCTAATTATTTATGTTAGTCATAACATTTGTTGTAATATATACACAAGTTGTTTTATGTAACTCTGTTTAGATATATTTATATATATAATGATATATACTTAGGATATTATTGTCATTTGATACGAAATGTGTATCTTGGTCAATATTCATAAGATTGTTATACTTGAAATTATTATTATTATTGTTATACTTGAAATTATACTCAGATTTATCACCTAAAAATCAGAATACTCAGGTTTTTCAGAAACATGTTAGAATACACCCAATAGATAGGTGTCTTCAACCACTTCATAGACCGAGAGAATATGGCATTCAAGATTTTGTTATCTCGAATTTGGCCTTGAGAGACATGACAACTCCTGGCATCACTGTTCCTTTCCCGAGGTGGTGTTGAGCATCACAGACATTTTTCAACGAGATTGTCTTGTTTGGTGAATAATGGCCTGAGGGCCAAAGGACTGCACTTGTCCTGACTGCTGTCAGCGTGCTCACTGTCCAATATGGATGAGCAAGATGAAGGATAGAGACTGCCGAAGTCTGCCTAGACAGGATAAGATGGTCTTACCCAAAAATACCCTGCTCTATAGAGACTTGTCAGACATCCTAGGCCAGTAGCCACAAGGGTGGATGCTCCCATTCTACAGAGAAGTGGTGGATGATTGTCTAGGTAGTTAAATGTCATTTTCTCCTAAATTTTGGAAGTTACTTCATCATGCTTCTGACTTCAGGTATAGATTTTCCTTCTCAGTTCTTGACGGTGTTGAAGACTGGATAGTTGAGATTGTTATTACTTATTATCTCAGCAAAGACACTCAGGTATTAGAACTTTATTGTTCGAGATAAACAGCTTTGAAGTAATTCCTGTGCATTTCCTCATATCAACATTCTAGACATTAAAATGCACCTTGTATTTGTTGTTTGTTAGTGGTAGTTTGACCTCACTCATATTAGTACCTTTCTTTTCCCCAGACACCACCTTATGATGATCCCTATAATATGTAGTTTTATACTTAGTTTAGAACTTTCTTATTTAGACAAAAGGGGGAGATTTTGTCCCAGAAGCTACCCAGGTTAACTCCATGATGTAAAAGTACTGGAGCTCGGAATGGCATGGTCAACTGGAAAGAGCACTGGAAGAAAAGTCCCTTGAAGAGAGAGCCCAGAAGAGGGAGGAGCCCGGAAGCCCCTGCTTCTGGACCTGTGGCATGTTTAGGAAGGACTGCTCGGTTGGAAACCCTCCTGCACGCTGAATCTCCACCTTTTCTCCCCTCCCTGAACACTCCCTTTTCTGTAAGTAAGTTTTAGGTAATAAACATTACTTAGTATAGATCTCATGGTGGGTTATATACCATAACAGACCTAGATTAACGAGACACAACTAGACCATGCTATAGCCACAGACACTAGCAAATCAAAGCCCTTCTTACTGGCTTGGAGAAGAATATTTAAGGCTTTCTCATATCTCAGTAAAATTGGACTTACTTGCTTTAAGTAGTCTATAGAGACTGTTGTGCTGTCTCTTCACCTTCTTGCCTCCTCCCTTAAAGATAACTAATACAACCCTGAGCATAAAGAAACCCCAACACTTGGCACTAAACCAGGTGTACTCAACATATCATCTATGAGAGAACTGTTTTATCCTATTAAAATTTTAAATGATACATTACTTCATAGAGAATTTTAATCTATGGAATTAAAAGTTTTTCATATTACAAATTTTATAATTGATTCATTCAACTATAATACCTTAAATGAGCATCTTTCTCTAAAATATGCATACTGGCAATGAGCAAATATAGTGGTCTCATTTTCTCTTTTTAATAAACTAACACTTGCTCAAAAGTTTATTTTTATATATTATATCATTGTTATTCATGATTATTAAAATATGTGGTAATAACTTATAAAAACATCTCTTATACTCTAAAAGACTAGAAGCTTTGCTGAACCTTACAACCATAATTAATAATATACCTTAAGATCAGTTAAGAGTACTAGCATACTATGTACTCAAACGTTTGTTTATAATTTGCCTTTAAGAGAACAGTGAAACAATACACTAAAATTGCCTAGGATGTTCCACACTTTTACGACTGAAGCTAATGTATAGCTGTAATATTAACTTATATAAAGGCTTTAATCCAAAAGGAATGTTTATTTGTAGATACATTATGTGTTAATAAGCTGTAAATAACAACTACACGTTGAAAGCGTCATTTAAAATGAATATTCATTATGATTATTAGAAATTGCCAGCATACAAATATTGCCTGATTATTAACAGTGTTTGCAATATTCTATCTTATATTGGTCTTTGTGTATCAGTTGAAAATATTTACAAAATCCCTGAGAAAACTCTGCTCAATATTTTTTTCTAAAACAATCCCTCATTCTAGTTCCTTGTGATACTTTCTGTACTGTTCAGTAAAAGACTACACACAGTTCTTTGTAACAGACAAATATACTCACATACACAAGTATGACATGTGGAACAAATTTCAAGACAACATTTTAACAGTTAGAGATTTATACTCATGCAACAATAAGAATTGAAAGAAGACATGAGGAGAGTAAAACAGATTAAAATATAAGTTTTCTTTAGTTGAATGACACAAAGTAGAAACTCTTTCATTTCATTTCATAATCAGACATGGGTGCATTACTGAAGACTATGAGTTTATTATTATACATTTAAACAGACTGAATAAATCTGCTTCACTCAGTAAAAAATTTATCCCAAATGTAAAATTTTATGTTTTTTTTCTTTATCATCTTAAAAGTGAAGGAAAAGATAAATATTACCATTACAAATAAACCTTATTTGAACTTAACATAGTGGAATAAAATCAAAATAAAAGCCTGTTAGAAAGAAAGTAAGAATGTTGATTCATATCTCAATAGGTCATGAAACATATAAATGCAACTTTACTAATAGCAAATTTCAACCAAATAACTATTTTTTTGCTTAATGAGAGAGTACTCAGTAATACATGTTATACCATTATCTGGAAAACTTAGTTATGAAATAATAAAGTAGAGATGATATTTTAAAATTTATGAAGATTAATTTTAGCAATCAGTTCTCCATTACGACTAAACCTAGACACAATTTTTCATTTACAAGCTAATTTTTAAAATGTATTCATGAAGTATTATTTTATATTTTCTGTTATATAGACTAACAATTTTATAATATTTACAAAAATTTGATAACTTAAAGTAATCAGTCTTGGGGTAAAAAAGTAAATGTCATTTCTGAGCTTCATTTGTATAGGGGAACAAAATATGATTAATTTTTGTGATAGAAATATTTGCCTGGAAAATTGCAAATTATGGGAGCAAGAAGTCTTCAGATTTCTAGTATACATACTGATTTCTCTAAAGATAACCAGATCGTCATGTAGAAAATAAATGAAATATAGGAATATCATCTTTACTTTAGTATTCTTTCTTGCTTGTTGCAGAACTAAATATTGAAACTGGAAATATGTCAATAACCTCTTTGTGAATGCTAAGTTAAAAAGACCTAGAGAAATATTTTATTCCTAGTCCAAAGATACCTTAAGTGATATGCAGCAGCAATCTTCTATCTGGAGTGAGTATATGAATGTGTAATAATTCTAACTTTAACCTACCACAACACTGTAGGCATTTGCCATAGGTGTGAATGAATGACATAAGTTCAAGTTACTTCCCTCATTTTGCTGGATAGTTCAATTCCTTTAGCCAAATATGTGTTTTATCAAATGAATAAGAAGAATTTCTGCATCTACGCAATGCAATTTAATTTTCTGTGAGATCAGAGAAATTTTCAGAAAAAAACAATCACATGCTAGACTACAGTAAAAAAAAAATCACCTGTGTTGTTCATTTTACAAAGGTTGTCAACTAGTCTCGTGTAATTATTGCTGATCTGCTTTATTCTCATGTACAGTTTCTGGGTAGAGATACATGGCATGTGATAGTTCCCTTGTTATAGATGTGAATTAATTTAACATAAAGACTACACCAAACATCAGTCACATTTGCTTAGTAGCAGGTCCCCAAAACACTAAAACAATGATTTTTTAAATGACTTAAATAGATAACACTATGGAAATCTCATTTACATGATAAAATAAGATTCTGATTGACAGAAATACCTTGCCAATATAGATCTTTATATACCACTGAATATTTTAAAAAATACATACTTCACTACTTACTAGAAACAGTTCCGCCAATTGTAGTAAAATGCAATTTTTTCATTTTGCATTTTGAAATGCAATGACCTTGCATTTCAAAAATGCAAGGTTTTTCACGGAAGCACTAGTGACTTTAATATATCCTAATGACCTCAGAAGATCAAACCCCTTATAGGGTGTGGCCACATTTGATGGAAGCCTGGGAACACTAACCAGACTACCTGTTTGGTTCTGTACTATCTGGGAGGAAGCTGAATGTCCAATGCAGAAGTTTTGAATCTCTTAGAATTCTTCTTTGTATCTGTAAGTCCTTGCTCTCCTCCTAATAAATATTAATCCTTGTATAGTATATAGTATTTGAATAATTGGATTGATATTTGCCCCAACCCTCATTGTAAAAGTGGGTCTACCTGCCACAGGCCAGGCTCTTTGGATCTGCGGCCTTTGCACCTACCTCTGGGAAAAGCAGCTACTGCTGACCTTTTCACGTGTGTTTTGTTCCATTGCTATTATTATATAAAGTTTTGTTATTGTAGAATTTTGTAGGTAAGAGTTGAAACTGGTGCCACCACTTTTGATTGCTCCCAGGCCTGTTCCTCCCTTGTTGCTGGGACTGTAGGCAGCGCTTGGTTAGCATATAGCTCAGCATCTGTATGTGTTCACAAAGCTTAGTGCTGAGAAGCTTGTCCTGCTGGTTGTACTGCTGCTGTTTTGCTTCAACTTCACTCCTGCCCTCTCCTGCATCCTCCTTGGAGCCTCACACACCTCTTATCAGACTCCAATGCATTGCTGCTTTTCCACAGTCCTACCCTCTCTTTACTTTGTGGTACTACAGAAAGCCAGACATTGAACTTGAGTGCAACACCTGCTGGCCATAAGTTGCCATTACATCTGAATAAGAATTGTCTAAATTTTATTTATGATGTCTGAACATAACAGGTGTTCAGAACTTCACCAATTTTTTTCTCACCTATGATGGAAGACTATTTACATAATTACATAATTGAACCCCTCATCTATTTATTTTTGCCATGATAATATATTTTATACTTCAAATAAAATGGTCTGATACCTATTTTAAAGATTTGGAGTCTAGGGATGAGCAACCACTCTCTATGATGTAGAAAATGCAATCTAAGGTCAATAGAATAGTGAAACAAGTTACTTCACTGGAAGTTGGTTTTGACAAAATTCCAGATAGGATATCCTCCTTGGATAAGTGTTCTAAGAAAACAAAAGAGAAGTGCTGGCATTGATGATGAAATAAAGAAACTTGTTAACTTTGTTAATGAAAAGAATGGAAAAGTTTTCAACTCTATGAAATCATGAGAAAGATTGTCTACTCAGGACAAATGGAACTTGGAAATAACTGTGGCATTCAAATTTCAAGACCATGAGGGTCATATATCAATATTGGAAAGAGGCTTTGAGGAGGTATCTACCCAGAACAATCTAGGACCTCCTCCTAAGAGATATTATAGTAGAAATGATGCTCTACCTTATGAAGGAAGTATCCCCTCCTTCACTGGCACTATTCCTTGTTATAGTAAAGACAAAGAAAATATGTGGGAAGACATCAGACTGTTTGGAATATAATTATGAACCAATTAAGATTAAAGATATAAAAGATATTAAGGTGGTGATATTGTTGCATGGTGTTCAATCATTATATGTTAAGCAATTTCTAAATTCATGGTTATTGTCAACACAAAATTGAGTAATTCCTAGTGACTGACTACAGATGACAGCCACAGTGTTGGATCATAGCCAACACTTGCAATGAAGAAATTGGCTTTGGGAAGAGGCTAGGGCCATAGAGTTTCAGGGACAAGTTAGTAGTGTGAAAATTTCCCAAGAATAAGTCCTTGGTGAAGGCCCCTTTGCTGATGTGACAATTTAGACTATTTAAGGTGAACGCACATTATTGCTGTGCCATACTTCTACCTTAAATGCTTGGGAAAGGATTTTGGACCTGGGACAGAAAATTGAGTCATATGCCAAGGTCAGACAAGACTTGAAACAGCCTTTTACTGACTTTTTACAGAGGTTAACTCAAGCCGTATATGGGGGTGTTGGTATCAGGACTTAGGAAGCAATTAATACTCTCTTTGGCCTCTGACCATGCTAATATAGGATATAAGAGAATGCTCATGACACTAAAGATCAGATCTGCACACATAGAGGAGTGGATTCAATATGCAACCAATGCTGAATCTCTTCATAGTGATGAAGAGAATTGTGTAGGTCAAGCTATTGCCAATATTAGGATAAAAAATCAAGGTAAATTTATTTTAATTGTGGTGAGCCAGGCCAAATAAAGAGCAATTGTATGCAAAGTTATTATGGAAATACTGCCCATCCCAGGAATGATTCAAACTGAAGGACACTACCTTCTGGGTCGTGCAAGAGATGTGGCAAAGGCTGGCACTGGACAAATTGAAGGTTCACAACAAACAAAGAAGGCAATCTTTTGCCATTGGGAAATGCATCTCCGGGCTTCCCCTGGGAAGTACCCAAGAAACAGACCTTAAAGCCAAAAAAACTTCAGTCATATCTGGTCACAGTGGAGGAACAACCACCTCACATGAGTAGGTAATCCAAAGCCTGAGATAGAGGACCATACAGCATTGGACAATAAAATGCCTTTAAAGGGAAATTTGACAGTTTCATGTAAATCAACAAAACATATTTTGGCAGACTTCCATAAATGAAAACAAGCCAAAATTAAAAATAAGAATAGATAATATTTATATGCAAGGCTTAGTGAAAATGGCAGCTGATGTCTCAACAAAAACCCCTCAATCATGGCACCCAAGATGACCTCTAAAGAAAGGAATTGTTCAATTTCTAGGTATTTTGATAACATTTCACTTAAAACAGAGTGTGATATGGCTTGAATGGTTAGGACCAGAAGAACAGAGAGGAAAATTGAAGCCATGCATGACTAACATAGCAGTGAATTTATGGGACATTATGTTTTCCAACAATGGAATACCCAGACTAAGATCTCTCTGGGCTCTAATATCAATCAGAGACTCAATTATGTCCCTGAAGACAATATTTCAAGAGGCTACACAAAACAATCACCTGTTATTCAGGTTGCACAAAAACACAGTTTAAGAGCTACTGAACGCAGAAGGACACTCACAGCATTTCCTTTTAAATGGTTGACAGAAAACCTATTTGGATTTAGCAATGGCCTTTGACAAAGAAGAAACTGATGGCTCTAGAACAGCTGGTACAGGAGCAGGTATAAGCTCAGAATATTGAAGAATCAACCAGCCCATGAATTTTCCATGAATTTGTGGTCAAGAAGAAATCTAGAAATTGGAGAATGGTGACAGAGTTAAGAGCAATTAATAAGGTGATTTAACCCATGGGCTCTCTGCAGTCTGTATTCCCCTGCCTTGACTGCTCCCTTGGGTATGGCCTATTATAGTTATTGATTTGAAGGACTGCTTTTTTACCATACCTTTACAAGAACAAGACAAAAAATTGCATTTATGATGCTCACATTTAATAATATATGCTTAGTAAGGAGGTACCAGTGGAGGGTCCTTACACAAGGGATGTTGAAAAGTCCCACTCTGCCAATATTTTGCACAACAGCCACTAGAAGTGATACACAAATAATTCCCACAATCTATCATTCACAATTATATGGACAATATTTTATTGGAAGACCCAGACAGATACCTTAGAAAAAATGTTTGAAGAAATAAAGAAGGTATTGCTTTATTAGGGACTTCAAATTGCCCCTGGAAAATTATAGAGAGGCAATTCTATTGATTATTTGGATATAAAATAGGCCTACAAATAATTAGACCCCAGAAAGTGCAACTTAAGAGGGACAGAATGAAGATTCTTAATGATTTTCAAAAACTGCTAGGAGATATCATTCACATATGACCAGTTATTGGTGTAAACAACTATAATCTAGTTTATTTGTTGAAAACTTTAGATGGGGATATGGATATAAGTAGTCCCAGGGAATTCTCTGTTGAAGCTGAGAATTAGCCTTGGTTGAAAAGACACACCTGCCCCTGACTCCACACCTGGAATAGGACTTGAAGGAAGTGCTACGTTCTGAGCCTAGCATTGAGCTCATTATTGAAGATGATGTGAGACCTGAGAAGCAAAGAAAGCCTGGGCTGAGAAGAAGCCTTGTCAGGGAAATTTAATAGGCATATTTGTATGAGGAGGTTTTATTTCAAGTATCTTAACTCTATTTTCTTTTTGGTTAAATAACTTCTTTTTGAATTTGAGAATAAAAAAATGATGAGCTTCAAATTTTTGAAATTCTTATGTGATCATGATACTTATAGGAAATGTAATTAACTTTGTATACATTAATTCATTGCATACTAATTATATTAAAGAATATGCCATATTCATTATCTCATATATTCATATTGTACCCAATTATAATTATCTCCTTTTTGCATGTTATATTTTCCTAAATATCATATATCCAATTCTTTGCTCATGTTACATGAGATTGATTTTTTATATGACATTTATAAGACATAACATATCATGCAAGCATTTACCTGAGTAGTTTATTTAGGTAGTATTATATTCTCCAGGTTTCTCTCTCTCTTCCTCTCTCTCTCTCTCTCTTTCTATCTCTCATGAGTGTGTCTATGTATGTGTCTGTTTAT
This sequence comes from Sigmodon hispidus, assembly GCA_004025045.1. Taxonomy (NCBI): domain Eukaryota; kingdom Metazoa; phylum Chordata; class Mammalia; order Rodentia; family Cricetidae; genus Sigmodon; species Sigmodon hispidus. The sequence continues at coordinate 17,102 of PVIH01005958.1, read as the reverse complement.
TTTAATCTTGCTATCCTTTTTTATCTCAATAAACCTTAACTCAAGTAAATTTATCAATTTATTTTAAATAGTCTCCCTGGTACTTAAAGAAAAGCATGTCCAGTGACAAAATCCATTATTACTGTTCATCTGGCCAAAGTGTCAGATGGACATGAAACTAATGCCTATTTAAAGTCTCATGGATTATGGTTAAGGTAATTTTGTGTCACATGTTGTCAGTGTGCAATGTATGCTCCAGAAATTACGTATAACAATAAAGTCTATTGTCTTATTAATTATACTATGGTTTAAAGTTGCATACAACCTACAGTCTCTTCCAGGAAAATCAGACCTATCTGAAAACAATGTCAACCTCAAATAATGTAAAACTTAGATCCTGTTTAGGTTTCCATAATTTGACATAAACATGATGAGATCAATTAAAATTTTATTGTAATCTGGATTTCGATTTAAAATGCATAATCCTATGCTAGAACTTTAGGCATGAGTGGTGGCATTTGCTACCTCATAATAATTTTATGGTTGATCAGTTTTCCGTATAAGACCTATGTCTAGTATTTGATTCCATATATGTGTGAAAGAATTGGTAAGATTACAGATATCAAACTTTCTCAAATATAGAACAATAGTTTTTTGTATCATCTTTTCTAACATTAGCCTGGAGTTATAGTAGAAGTTTCTATCCTGGCGAAGCCTTATGATCTGGATCCACCCACTGAGCTTAGTCCTCAAAATGAATCAGACACATAGTAATTACATGCTTTTGGACCTATGGCTTGGTGTTACTGCTATCTCTCTCTCTCATATTAGCACATTTTTACTAATCTGTCTCACCACATGACTAGTACCTTACCTTAATTACTTTAAAAACTACTGCTCAGGCAGCTGGACCAAGTCTTTCTGATTCTGCCTTCCTTCCTATGTATTTATTCTTGGATTTTGTACCTCCTTCTAAGATAGGTCTTGCCATAGACCAAAATAGTTCTTTTATTATCGAATGATAATTCACAGCATACAGAAATACATCCCACATCAGGTAGTGAGCTGTAAAAATGATTACATCAGTGTTAAACTTTAATCCATAGATATTTGAATGCATTTAATTACTTTCATGCATTGTGTGCCATTTTCTAGCTTTGATAGACAGCACAGGATGCTTTTGTTATTTTCAGTCTTCTCTACTCATATTATAACCAAGTGTTTTGCTTATTCTGAAAATTATACTTCAAATTTTCACTAATAAAAATACTTATATGTATTTTACTCTATGCGGTGATATGACTAATGTCTCTGTAATTTTTGGTTGACAAGGTGTTAGCATATGGAAATTAGATGGAAATCAAACACCCTCTGAGATTAGCAGATGGTCCGCCTGTGTATTTATTTATTTATTTCCTGTCATTTATTTATTTATTTATTTAGAATAAAGTCATATTTTCTATCCCTGTATATCCTTAATCAAGGTCCATTCCCCCTCCCACCACATAAGGTCATTCTTTCTTCCCTACATCTCCCCATCCCTCCCATGGGAAGGTGATCCCAATGTCCAAAGGTGCCAATATTGATTAGTACAGCCTCTACTCCTGGCAAATCCACTTTTCTCTCCCCAACATCAAGACTGAGTCAGGTGTTACTCTAGAGGGAGCGGGATCCAAGGGGTCAGTCCAAGGTGCTTCCGATCCCAAGCTGTTCAGTGTTTGTGGTTTGCAGCTTGGGCATGCTTTGTTTTTGTGTTTGTTTGTTTAGAGTCCACTAATGAGTGAGTACACCCCCTGCTTATCTTTCTGGGTTTGTGATACCTCACTCAGGATGATATTCTCCAAATCCATCCATTTGCCTGCAAATTTTAGGATATCATTTTCTCTTACTTCTGAGTAGTATTCCATTGTGTAGATGTACCACAGTTTGTTAATCCATTCTTCAGTTGAGGGGCATCTAGGCTGTTTCCAGGTTCTTGCTATTACAAATATTGCTGCTATTAACATAGTTGAGCTAATATTTTGGGGGTACAAATGTGAGTCTTAAGGGTATATGCTTAAGAGTGGTATTGCTGGATCCTTGAGAGATTGATTCCCAGTTTTATGAGAAACCAACATACTGCATTCTAGAGTGGCTGGACAAGTTTACCCTCCCACCATCATGGAAGAGTGTTTCCCTTGATACACATCCTCTTCAGAATAGGCTGTCATTTGTGTTTTTGATTAATCTATTATGAGGAGTAGGGTGGTATCTCTAAGTTGTTTTGATTTACATTTCTCTGATAGCTACATATGTTGAGTATTTTCTCAAGTGAATTTCAGCCATTTGTAATTCTTCTGCTGAGAAATCGCTTTTTAGTTCTGAACCCCATTTTTTAATTGGGTTATACAAGTTTATGGGCTCTAGTTTCTTGAGTTCCCTAAATATCTTAGAGATCATTCCTGCGTCACTTGTAGAGTTGGTGAAAATCTTTTCCCATTCTGTAGACTGCTGTTTTGTTTTAATGACTGTGTCCTTTACTTCATAGAAACATCTCAGTTTCAGGAGATCCCACTTATTGATTGTTGTTCTTAGTGTCTGTGCTTCTAGTGTAATTTGTAGGAAGTGGCCATCTTTTTCAATACATTGGATGATATTCCCCACTTTCTTTTCAGTCAAATTCAGCATAGATGATCTTACATTGTGGTCTTTGATCCACTTGGATTTGAATTTTGTACAGCATGATAGGCTTGGATATATTTGCATTTTTTCAACATACTGCCATCCAGGTATGCCAACATAATTTGCTAAAGATACTATTCTTTTTCCATTAAATATTTTTGAAATTTTTGTCAAAAATCAGCTGTTCATAGGTGTGTGGGTATATGTCTGGGTCTTAAATTCAAATCCATTGATCTACAAGTCTGTTTTTATGCCAGTACCAGGCTGGTTTTGATACTGTAGCTCTATAGTATAACTTGAAGATGGGGAAGCTTCCTGAGGTTCTTTTGTTGAGCAAAATTGTTTTGGAAATCCTGGCTTTCCTGTTATTCCAAATGAAATTGAGTATTGTTATTTCAAGATCTGTAAAAAATTATGTTGGGATTTTGATGGGAATTGCATTGAATCTGTAGACTGCTTTAAGTAAGATTTTTATGTTTACTAGGTTGATCATAACTATCCAGGAATGTTGGAGTTCTTTCCATTTTCTGATATCCTCTTCACTTTCTTTCTTCGGTGATTTAATTTTTTTTTTTTTTTTGTCAAGCAGATCGATTACTTCTTTGGTTATAGTTACACCAAGATATTTAATACTATTTTCAGCTATTATAAAGGGTGATGTTTCTCTTATTTCTTTTTCAGCTTGTTTGTCTTTAGTGTATAGGAGGAGCTACTGATTATTTTGAGTTAATCTTGTATCCTGCTACATTGCTGAAGTAGTTTATCAGCTGTAGAAGTTCCCAGGTAGAATTCTGTGGGTCACTTAGGTATACAATCATATCATTTGCAAATAGAGGTAGTTTCATTTTTTTTCTTTTCCAATTCATATCCCTTAATCGCCTTTCATTCTCTTATTGCTTTGGCTAAAACTTCAAGAACTATATTTAAAAGATAAGGAGAGAAGGTACAGCCTTGCCAATTTCCTGATTTTATTGGAATTGCTTTGAGTTTCCCTTCATTTAGTTTGATGTTGGCCATTGGCTTCTTATAATTTGCCTTTATCATTCTTAGGAATTTTCTGTGTCTTCCTAATCTCCCCAGGACTTTTATCATAAAGAAGTGTTGGACTTTGTCAAAGGTTTCTTTTTTTACAAGTTGTTGTATACAGTTTGCTAAAATTTTGTTGAGCATTTTTTCATCAGTGTTTGGGAGGGAGATTGCTCTGTAGTACTCTTTCTTAGTTGCATCTTTAGGTGGCTTGCATATCAGGGTGATTGTGGCCTCATAAAAAGAGTTTGGCAGTGTTCCCTCAGTTTCCCCTGTATGAAACAGTTTGTTTGTATTGGTATTTGTTCTTCTTTGAATGTCTGATAGAATTCTGCTGTTAAACCATCTGGACCAGGGCTTTTTTATTTGGGAGATTTTTAATAACAGCTTCAATTTCCTTTGGTGTTATAGGTCTGTTTAGGTCTTTAATCTGTTCTTACTTTTATTTTGGAAATTGGTACTTGTCCAGAAAGCTGTCCATTTCCTTTAGGTTTTCCATTTTTGTGGAGTATAGATTTTCAAAGTATGACCTAGTGTAAGATTTCTGTGATTTTTGTTGTTGAGTTCTAATTTTAGGCCATAGTGTTCTGATATGATATAAAGAGTTATTCCCATGTTTTTTGAGTCTATTGATATTTACCTTATGACCAAGTATGTGGTCAATTTTAGAGAATATTCCATGGGGTGCTGAGAAATAAGAATATTCCTTTGTGTTCAGATGAAATCTTAATATCTATTAAGTCCATTTGCATCATAACATCTGTTAGACTCCTAATTTTTTTGTTGAGTCTTTGTCTGTTTGACCTATCCAAGAGTAAAATTGGGATATTTAAGTATCACATTAATAGAGTGTTATATTTGATGTTGGGTTTAAGCTTCAGTAGTGTTTCTTTTACATATGAAGGCATCCTTATATTAGGAGTAGAAATATTCATGATTCAGATTTTGACTTGGTTGTTTTTTCCCCTGACAAATAAATAATATCTGTCCTGTTCTCTTTTGATTGATTTAGTGTGAAGGCTACTTTGTTGGATATTAGGATATCAACACCAGCTTGTTTCTTGGGGCCATTTGATTGAAAAGTCTTTTCCCAACCCTTTACTCTGAGCCTATTTGTCTTTGGAGTTGCTTCTTGTATGTAGCAGAAAGTTGGCTTTCTTTTTGTATCCATCGTGTTAGGGTGTGTCTTTTAGGTGAATTTCATTGATGTTAAAGGATATTAAAGTCCACTGATTGCTACTTCCTGCTATTTTTGGTTATTACAGTTTGTGTTTATTTCCTTTCTTAGGTCTTTTCTTATGTGGGATTATCAACTGTTTGTGGTTTCATGGGTGTATCTGGGATCTTTAGATTGGAGTTTCCCTCAAGTGCTTTCTGTAGTGCTGGATTTGTGGAAAGGTATTGTTTCAATCCTTCTTTGTGTTGAAATATCTTGCTTACTCCACCTATGGTAATTAATAGTTTTGCTGGTATGGCAGTCTGTGTTGGCTGCCATGCTTTTTCAGTGTCTGTATAACTTCTGACCAGGATCTTCTTGCTTTCATTGTTTCTAATAATAATCTGGCATTATTCTGGTATGTCTGCCATCATAGGTGAGTTGGCCTTTTACCTTTTGAGCTCTTAATATTTTTTCCTTCTTCTGTGTGTTTTGTGGCTTAATTATTATATGGCAAGCAGTCTTGTTTTGGGGCAGGGTCTAATTTATTTGATGTTCTGTAAACTTCTTGTATCTATATAAGCATTTTTTTCTTTACGTTGGGAAAGTTTTCTTCTATGACTTTATTGAATACATTATCTGTGCCTTTGAGCTGGTATATTTCTCTTTCTTCTATTCCTATTTTTCTCAGGTTTTGTGTTGTCGTGGTGACCCAAATTTCCTGAACATTTTGTTTTATAGCTTTTTTGGTTTTGGTGTTTTCTTTTTCTTTTGTTTCTTTTATTATTATTATGATTAAAGTCACATTTTCTATCCGTGCATATCCTTGTTCAAGGTCCCTTCTTCCTCCCACTCCCTCCAGTCACATTCTCTTCTCCATATCTCCCCATTTCCTTCCCAGATTTTGGTGTGTTTTTTGAGAGATTTATCTATTTCCACTATAGAGTCTTCCACTCCAGAGATTCTCTTTTCCATTTCTTGGATTCTGTTGCTTATACTTAAATCTGTAGTTCCAGATCGTTTCTTCAGATTCTCTATTTTATCCTTTGCTTTGTTTTGTGCCTTCTTTATTGTTTCTATTTCAATTTTTAGTTCCTAGAGTGATTCTTTCATTTGTTGGATTTCTTTTTTTTTTCTTTTTTCTTTTTGGTTTACATTGTTTTATTTAAGTATTTGTTCAGCTCTTTCAATTTTTTTATATATTTTATCTTCTATTATTTTAAGGGGCTTTTTTATATCCTCTTTTAATGCTTTCATAATCTTCATAAAGGTGTTTGTATTGTTATTTTCTTCCATTGTCTCTTCACTACTCTGTTCAGTTGTTGATGCAGAGCCATCAGCTTCTTCTGGTGGTGCCTTGTTCTTCTTTATATTGTTATATGTATTCTTGCACTGACATCTGACCATTGCTTCCTTGGTATATGCTTAGTTAGGCCATAGTGGAATTTTAGTCCACTGTTGCTACAGGGTTTGTGTGTCTCATGTCTGTTCTGGATATGGAGTGTGTATGATTTCTTATTCTTGTCAGTCCACAGGATTCTTTATGTCTGAAGCTGCCTGATTCCTACTCTGCCTCAGACACCATGGGGTCAAGCTTTTCAGAGAGAAGTCCATCTGTCTGTGATGAAGCAGCCTGCCTTGAAGGAGGGGCCCAGGATTCTGTGATGTGATCTCTGGGATTGCTTGGGAAGGCTTCTCTCAGCCCTGGTCCAGGGCAGGCCCATCCATGAGGTTGAATCTGGGACTGTGACTCTGACCTCTAAGATGTGGTCCCTGGGAGGCCAAAGGGTTGTAACCTGTTCACGTCTAACGCCAAGCTAGACCTGGTATCCTTGCTGTCTGAAGTGACCTGATTCCCACTCTGCCTTAGACACCAAGGGTTCATGTTGTTCAGTGCCTTCTTTATTGTTTCTATTTATAATTTTAATTCCTGCAATGTTTCCTTCACCTGTTTGTTTTCCTTTTCTCGGTTTCCTTTATTTTCTTTTAAGGATTTTTTACTCTTTCATTTTTGGTTCGTATTTTCTTCTATTTTGTTAAGGGAATATTTGTGGAGTCACAGCACACTCTGTAACAGGCACAGATAACGAGAGGGAACCCTGAAGGACAGACTCACACCCCACCCAGAGGTGAGGAGGGGTCCCCAGGCCCAAGTGCATATATCTCAGCCAGGGAGGGAGAGTTGAGCTCCCATCGGTTCTGGTTCCACTTCTGGGACCAGGTGCTGTCTGCAGAGTGAGTCCGAGTACACTCTGTAACAGGCTCAGATAAAGTCTGCCTATCACCATACCCACGGCTGCTGCTGAGAGAATTTGAATGGCTACCCACCTCCACCACCAACTGAGTGAACAGATAATGACTGGGGTCCCTGAAGGACAGACTCAGACACCGCACAGAGAGGTGACAGGACATGCACAAGCCTGAGTGCCACAATTGAACAGGAGCAACCTAATTGTGAAACACTGAAGCCATGGGCAAACATCAGTGCAAAAACTTACATAATAATACAAAGAACAACAAGGTAACTCCAGAAGAAAGTGGCGATCTTACAAATAACAGACGTGAACTGAGCAATGAAGAGGAAACAGAAGGAAGCAACACCAAAAATTACTTTTTGATGATCATCGAAGCTCTCAAAGAAAATATGAAAAATAGCCTTAAAGAAATACAAGAAAATACAAAGAAAAGAATTGAAGAGATGAACAAATCTATAAAAAAAACATGCCAGGAACTAAAACCTGAAATAGAAGCAATGAAAAAGGCACAAAATGAGGCAAAGATGGAAATAGAAAATCTGAAGAAAAAAGCTGGAACCACAGATACAAGCATAACAAATAGAGTTCAAGAGATGGAAGATAGAATCTCTGAAGTGGAAGAATCAGTAGCTCAAATAGATATATCAGCCAAAGAAAATAATAAAACCAAAAAAGCCATAATTCAAAATGTTCAGGAAATCTGGGACACCATGAAAAGACCTAATTTGAGAATAATAGGAATAGAAGGTGAAGAATACCAGCTGAAAGGCACAGATAATGTTTTCAATAAAATCATACAAGAAAACTTCCCTAACTTGAAGAAGGAAATGCCTATAAAGATACAAGAAGCTTATAGAACACCAAATAGATATGACCCCAAAAAAAGTCAGTGCGCCATATTATAATCAAGCTACAAAACATACAGAAAAAAAGGAAAGGGCCAACTCACATATAAAGGCAGACCCATCAGAATAACACCTGATTATTCAATGGAAACAATGAAAGCTAGAAGGACTTGGTCAGAAGTTATACAGATGCTAAAAGAGCATGGCTGTCAAACTAGAATACTATACCCTGCAAAATTGTCAATCACCATAGATGGAGTAAACGAGGTATTTCAGGACAAAGTCAGACTGAAAGAATGTTTATCTACCAATCCAGCACTACTGAGAGTATTAGAGGGAAAACTCCAACATAAGGACCCCAGTTACACCCACGAAATCACAAACAATCAATAATTCCACAGAAGAATACCCTAGAGAAAGGAAATATAAATAAGTTACCAACATAAATGGCAGGAAATATGAATCAATGGTCACTAATTTCCGTTGATATCAGTGGCTTCAACTCTCATATAAAATGTCACACACTAACAGGATGGATACAACAACAGAAGCCATACTTCTGTTGCCTACAAGAAGCTCACCTCAACTGAAAAGACAGACTCAGGCTTAGAATAAAGGGTTGAGAAAAGATTTTCCAGTCAAATGGTCCTAAGAAACAAGCAGGGGTTGCAATCCTAATATCTAACAAGTAGAGTTTAAGCTAAAAGCAATTAAAAGGGACCAAGATGGTCCCTACTTATTCATCACAGGAAAAATTGGTCAAGAGGAGTTTTCAATCTTGAATATTTATGCCCCTAATATAAGGGCACCTACTTATATAAAAGAAACACTGCTAAAGCTAGAATCCCACATCGATTCTTACACCCTAATAATGGGAGACTTCAATACCTCACTTTGAATCCTGAATAGATTAACCAGACAGAGTTTCAACAGAGAAATAAGGAGTCTAAAAGAGGTTATGATGCAAATGGATTTAATAGATATCCAGAAAGCTTCCACCAAAACCCAAAGGAATATACATATTTCTCAGCTCCTCATGGAACTTTCTCCAAAATTGACCACATAATTGGTCATGAAGCAAATATCAGCAGATACAAAAAAAATGGAAATAATCCCTTGTAACATATTAGACCACCAGGACCTAAAGTTAGAGTACAACAACATCAAAACCCAAAGAAAGCCTACCAACTCATGGAAACTAAACATCACTCAGCTGAACCATCTCTTGGTTAAGGAACAAATTAAGAAAGAAATCAAAGTCTTCCTTGAATTTAATGAAAATTAATCCACAACATATCCAAACTTGTGGTACACAATGAAAGCAGTCTTAAGAGGAAAATCCATAGCACTAGATGCCTATATGAAAAACCTAGAGAAATCCCACAGTAGAGAACTAACAGCTCAGCTGAAAGCCTTAGAACAATTAGAAGCAAACTCACCTAGAAGGAGTAGACTGCAGGAAATAATCAAACTTAGAGCTGAAATCAATACAATTGAAACAAAAAGAACAATATAAAGAATCAATGAATCTAAGAGTTGTTTCTTTGAGAAAGTTAACAAGATAGATAAGCCCTTAGCCAAACTAATCAAAAAACAGAGAGAGAGTGTTCAAATCAACAAAATCAGAAACAAAAAGGGGGACATAACAACAGACCCACAGGAAATGCAGAGAATTATCAGATCATATTTTGAAAATCTGTATTCCACTAATATGGAAAACCTAGAAGAAATGGAAAGCTTTCTGGACAGGTACCATCTACCAAAAATAAATGGAGATCAGATTAATTACCTTAACAGGCCTATAACACTTAAGGAAATTGAAGCTGCCATTAAAAACCTCCCCAAAAATAAAAGCCCTGGCCCAGATGGTTTTAGTGCCGAATTCTACCAGACATTTAAAGAAGAATTACTACCATTACTCCACAAAATATTTCACACAGAAGAAGCTGAAAGAATATTGCCAAATTCCTTTTATTAGGCCAAAATCACCCTAATACCCAAGCCACTCAAAGACACAACAAAGTAAGAGAATTACAGACGAATTTCCCTCATTAATATTGATGGGAAAATTTTCAACAAAATTTTGGCAAACCATATACAACAATGTATAAAACATATCATCCGCCACAACCAAGTAGGCTTCATCTCAGAAATGTAGGGCTGGTTTAACATACGAAAAACTGTAAATGTTATCCATCATATAAACAAACTGAAGGAACAAAATCACAAGATCACATCCTTAGATACAGAAAAAGCCTTTGACAAAATCCAACACTCCTTTATGATTAAAGCCCTGGAGAGAACAGGAATACAGGGAGAATACCTAAATATAATAAAGGTGATTTCCAAGAAGCTGATAGCCAGTATCAAACTTAATGGAGAAAAACTCAAAGCAATCCCACTAAAGGCAGGAACTAGGCAAGGATATCCTCTCTCCCCTTATCTATTCAATATAGTTCCCTAAGTTTTAGCAAAAGCCATGAGGGAACAAAAAGAGATTAAGGGGATACAAATTGGAAAAGAAGAAGTGCAGCTATCTCTATTTGCAGATGATATGATTGTATACAGAACTGAAACACAAAATTCTTCCAAGGAACTGCTACAGCTGATAAACACCTTCAGCAATGTAGCAGGATACAAGATTAACTCAAAGAAATCAGTAGCCCTTCTATACACTAAAGATAAAATACCTGAAAAACAAATAAGGGAAATATGATCCTTCATGATAATTGCAAATAGTATTAAATACCTTGGAGTAACCATAACCAAAGAAGTAACAGACCTATTTGACAAAAATTTTAAATCACTGAAGAAAGAAACTGAAGAGTATATCAGAAAATGGAAAACTCTCTGATGTTCCTGGATAGGTAGGATCAACATAGTAAAAATGGCAATTCTACCAAAGGCAATCTACAGATTCAATGTACTGACCACCAAAATCCCAACACAATATTTTTTGAACCTTGAAAGAATAATACTCAATTTCAGTTGGAATAACAGGAAAGTCAAACTGCCAAAATAATTTCACTCAACAAAAGAACCTCAGGAGGTATCACCATCCCTGACTTCAAGCTATACTATAGAGCTACAGTAATAAAAACAGCCTGGTAATGGCATAAAAAGAGACTTGTGGACCAATGGAATTGAATTGAGGATCCAGACTTTAAGCCAAAAACCTATGAACACCTGATCTTTGACAAAGAGGCCCAAAACATTCAATGGAAAAATGATAATATATTTAACAAATGGTGCTGGCATAGCTGGATGGAAGTGTGTAGAAAAATGCAAATAGATCCGAGCCTGTCACCCTGCACAAAACTCAAATCCAAGTGGATCAAAGACCTCAACTTAAACTCAGCCACTTTGAACTTGATAGAAAAAATAGTGGGAAATACACTTCTACGAATTGGCACAGGTGAACACTTCCTAAGAATAACACCAGTGGCACAGACACTAAGACCATCAATCAATACGTGGGATCTCCTGAAGCTAGGAAGCTTCTGCAAAGCGAATGACACTGTCAATAGCACAAAACGACACAGTATAGAGTGGGAAAAGATTTTCACCAACCCTACAAGTGATAGAGGTCTGATCTCTAACATATATAAAGAGTTCAAGAATCTAGAGCCCAAAACCTTGAATAACCCAATCAAAAAATGGGGTACATATCTAAAAATTGAATTCTCAGCAGAGTAACTACGAATGGCTGAAAGGCACCTGAAAAAGAGCTCATCATCTTTAGCCATCAGAGAAATGCAAATCCAAACAACTTTGTGATACCACCTAATGCCTATTAGATTGGCTAAGATAAAAGGCACAGATGACAGCCTATGTTGCAGAGGATGAGGAGTAAGGGGAACACTCCTCCATTGTTGGTGGGAGTGTAAGCTTTTTCGGCCACTTTGGAATGCAATATGGTGGTTTCTCAGAAAATTAAGAATCAATCTCCCCAAGGACCCAGCAATACCTCTTCTTGGTGTATACCCTAAAGAGGCACATTCACACTCCAAAGGTATTAGCTCAACTATGTTCATAGCAGCATTATTTGTAATAGCAAAAACCTGGAAACAACCTAGATGTCCCTCAACTGAAGAATGGATTAACAAACTGTGGTATATCTACACAACGGAATTCTATTCAGCAGTTAGAATTAATGATATCCTAAAATTTGCAGGCAAATGGATGGATTTGGAGAATATCCTCCTGAGCCAGGTATCACAAACTCAGAAAGATAAGCAGGGGATGTAGTCACTCGTTAGTGTTGTCTAAACAACAAAAAAAAAAGCAACAAAAAAGTCAAGCATGCCCAAGCTGCAATCCACAACCACTGAACAGCTTGGGATCAGAAACACCCTGGACTGACCCTTTGGATCCAACTCCACCCAGAGGAACACCTTACTCACTCTTGACGAGGGGTGACAAAACTGGATTTGCCTGGAGTGGAGACTGATCCAAGCATTATTGGGTCAGTAGGACCATAGGACTGTCTGCTCCCTCCCCAGGGAGGGGATGAGGAGCTGTGGAGAAGAAAAAATGACCTTATGTGGCGGGAGGGGGAAGAGACCTTGAATAAGGATATACAGGGATGGAAAAAAAAAATTCAGAGGGAAAGCTGAACACAAAGTAAATATATGTGTAGCGATATTATTTGCATTATCACCCTTGACAAGTCATGCTTATGATTTTATCTTCTTTATAGTTATTGTTAACTTATCAGCATTTTAAATTCATTTTACTGTTTTTCTTGATAAATATAAAATAAATAAAGAAGAAAATAAATCAAAAAAACAAAACAAAAAAAAATTATCACAGAATGCCTCCAAATGGACAGTTGTAAACATGTTGTGACTTCCTGATGATTTAGTGAATCTAATTTTAAACACCTTTGGAATCTAAGCAAATTCTGAACCCTCTTTTGCTGTCAGTTCTCTTAAAAATTATTAATCTTGAGTATCCTGAAGTTAAGCAACATAAGATGTCTTCCCTCACTTTGTTTTGCTATAAATATCATGATGATTTTTGATTATAATGATGCTTGCTTGAGTAATTTCTCATAAACTTTTTGTAAAAGCAAAAAAAAGAGATATTTTTGTGTCTTTTTATAAGGCTTATGTTTCCTCTGCATTGCAATGAAAAGGTATGATGATGTAGTGCCACCATAGTTTTCTGGTAGTGCCTTGTTGTTCTTTATGCTTTTATGTGTATTTGTTCACTGGTGTTTGCCCATTACTTTCTCAGTTAACAGTAGGGTTTCTTTTAATCTCAGGTAACTGGTTTTGGTATAATCTGTTCTGGGTGTCTTTGTGTCTCAAGAAGCTTCTCTTAGTCAAACCTGTCTTCTTAGTCTACTCTTAGTCAGCTCTTATTCTCTTTTTCAGCTCTCAGTTAGCTGTGGACCAGAGTCTATAAGTTTCTATTTGTTTCAGAGTTTGCTGTGGTCACTGAGTGATCCTCCATCTATTTTTAACTTTAATTCTATTGTTATGTATAGAAAAATAACCATTCTTTAAGATCATATTTGAAACTCTTGCAAGAGAAATAAGGAAAATAAATTATCACAAATTGGGGAAAAAGCAAAGAAAAATGGCATTATTTTCATAAAATACCAAATAATATATTAATATTAAGACCTATGTAAATTTCGAAATAATCAGATATTGACAGCCAAGTATTAAATGGTGCTCAAGGAATGATATGGAAAAGGGAGAGGAAGAATTGTAGGAGTCAGAGTTTAATATCACAAAAATTTCTCCAAAATCAATAAACCTGGATTATAGAGGATGATAGGGACTAAACTAACAACCAGGAAGCCTTCATGATACTGATATGAGCACTTGGCATATATAGAATGATTATATATTTTGGTCTTTTTGAGGGAATATTGTTGATACTTTTTCTGCCTTTTGGGACCTTAGTTCTGATTCTGTGCTGCCTCATCCAACCTTAATAAAAAGAGGGGTACCTCATCTTATTGTAATTTGACATGGAAAATTGGTTGATAACCTGAATGTCCTGCTCTCTTCTGAACTATATTTTTAATATTACTTATGCTTAATTTTTCTGTAACTCAATCTAATTCTAATAGAATTTATTTCACTAGAGTCATTTTAAACTTTTTTTTAAAAAAATACTCCCATTGTATTCTTCTATAGCATTGGTTTCCTCATGTTTAGACTTTATATAGAATAGTTTATCAGCAATTTTTAAATTTTATGAGGATTTATATCTTTCAGTATAAATATAATTCATATGAATTTCCAGGGTAGTTTGAGTATTTGTTTATAAAGAATACCATAATAGTGAGTCACAAACACTGTATGCCCACAAAATAAACTATGATAAAAACTAGTGTAATCAATATTTTCAGCTTATACAGATCATATTTGTAAACTTGACTATAACTAGTTTTTGAAAAATATAACTATATATTCAAAAATGACATTGTGATTATTTCCCTGCAGGTTTTACATTATGTGAGAAAAAATAAATCATGAGAAGACAAAAATAAAGCACTGTTCTGTACAATTTTAGCATAACCTGTGATTATCCAGGACATTTAGTTTCTGGCCCATATCATTTTACTTTAGTTATGAGTATAGCACCAATTTTGGGGAAAAAAGTAGTGTGATAATTCAGCCTCACAACTATAGCAAAGCTTAGGACATGTTTACATTGAAGTTTTTAACAAAATATATCAGGCTTTATCCATAGAGTATGTATTTTGTTGTTGTTCTTGTTAAAAACAATGCTCAAAGTAAGGGTCTAGGGTGAATGTCTTTTCTGGATTCTTCATTGGTTATCTGTGTTCATAAGTCCTTTTTTTGTTCTCTACATAACATAACATTCCCCATTGTTTATTGGACTAAACATCCCCATTAATTTATTGGACTACATATTTTCAAAACAGATTTATTTTGGAACTGATGACATATATGCATTAGCAGGAAAAGTATTTGCAGAAGTAACAAGAGCCAAGTTAAATCCCTAGTGCCTATGTAAACCTATGCATGGTAGCACATGTTTATAATTCCAGTGTTTATATGGCAAAATAGGAAATGGTAATAGGAGACTCTCTGGTAGCTCATGAGACAGCTATAATGGTATATGCAGGTTAGAACAAGAAAGAAACTGTCTTAAAGTAGAAGGTAAAGTTCAGCAAACAAATTTGTTCTCTGACCTCTACAACTCTACAAAATTTGTAGCCATAACATAATAAATGAACATTAAAACACACCATACTTTAAATATAAAATACATTATACATTGTTCACACACAAACCATAAAATAATATTTATTTAAAAACTTACATTAGCCTCTGTAATGATACCTAATAAAATTGTAAAAATTAACAAATGAGAAAAATAATAACCATGTTCAACATATTATTAGTTTCTACTACTAATCAAAATTCATATTTTCTAAAATGTGACTATAATTTTATTATTTATATATTCTTGTTAAACATTCCATATAATACATTCTAAATAGATATCATTTAATCCTTCTTACCTCCCCTACTTGCCCAATTTTTGGTTCACTCTTTGCAAGAGAACCCTACCTTACCACATAAAACATTAACAAAACTTCAAAACACTCACCTATAACAATGCAAACTTCTGTCTCCACCCCCATTGAGTTTGCTCTGTATTGGTCACATTATCTTGAGCATGAGAACTGCCATTGAATGTGGTTGACATACCTGTTTTTACCCCAATGAAAAAAAATAATATTCCCTTTTCCAGAAAGTGTAACTTGCAACTATATTCCTTCTGATTGAGTGGAACTTTCTAGCACTTTCTGATTTTACTGCTGGGATTCTGTCTGGCTGCATCTATTCAGGTATTTTGCATGTTTTCTCAGTCTCTATAATTTCATTTAACACTTAGTCCTATTCTCTTGGGAAAATGCTGATTCTTTGAAGTAATATACCATCTCTGGCTCATGAAATATTTTCATCTCCTTTCTTCTTAGGACCCTGAGTCTTGAGGGGGAAGAGTTTAAAAAAGACTTCAGTCAGTAAAATAATAGTAGTAGGCTTCACCCAAGACACTTTGATATATCTCATCTTAAGTTTTTAACCTCATTAACAATGTTTGGAGTGGATTTTTGTTTCTGGAGTAATAACCAATCAAAAATTGCTTGTTTACTCTTTATAATTTTTTGCCACCATTTTACCTGTTCCAGACAGGTTGGTATTATGGGTCAGTGGTTTCTTTTCTTGGTGATAGTTATTGTTAATTTTTCCTCTGGTAGTATCTGTAGTTCTTTATAACACTATGAATATAAGTGATTAGAGGTGTACTTTCTGGTTGGGAACTAGCTAAATATTTTTTATGTTATATAACATCAGTAAGTAGTGTCATCAACAGCAGGGTCTTACTATCAGGTTGTAGAGAGAGTTTCCAACAGCACAAGAAATTTGCAAATAATTTTTATGGTACTCCTTTCATTAATGACCTGACAAATTGGAACCCATTTGTAGTTCTTGGGTTTTACATGATAGCATATAATTTCTAGTTCAGGTATTCTATCTTTCATTGACATAATAATGCATTTACATATTTTATATATGTATATCTTTCAGAAAGCTTCCAAACTGAATGGTTTCTACAGGGCTTTCATACAGTCCTTTAGTGTTAGCTGTCACTTCCCATAGTCCTTTCTTTAACCTGACATGTTATCCCTCTTCTCACTTAATCTTCTTATTTTAGATTTCCTTAGATCACTTTAAAACACTATATACTATTTTTACTTTTTTTCAAAGAGCAGTGCTTTATCCCCTTTCTTTATGAGCTACAAAACATTTGTGTATATTCCAAGTAAAATGTACTTATAAAACTTATTTCTAACATATAGAGATAAAGGTGAATTACCTTCAATTTTTTGAAAATGATGCTCAAGAATAAGATTGCTGTATGCTAAGTAAACATTAAAATGTTTAAGAAATTAGTTATTTTCTTCTTTATTTTGTATTTATCAAAAAAAAACAGTAAAAAGAATTTAAAAAAAAATGCCGAAGAGTTAACAATAACTATACAGAGGATAATAATCATAAGCATGGCTTATCAAGGGTGGAAATGCAAATAAGATTACTACACATATATTTTCTTTGTGTTCAGCTTTCCCTCTGAATTTTTTTCCATCCCTGTATATCCTTATTGAAGGTCTCTTCCCCCTCC